>JAQGAZ010000750.1:0-47141 GCA_034692225.1 Polydesmus complanatus
GGTAGGATTTTACAACGGGTTCAGCTACTCTGAAACCGGAACGTGTACCCGTCAAAAGGGTACGTATGGTAAGCCTACACACACACAAATATATCAAACACAATAAAAGCGTTTGAATCGTGTATAGCTTTCACTGCATGTACATAAGGCCGGGCTGCGTGCCAAGCGTCGTTTTGGATCGCCACCAAATTGCAACGCAAACCTATCTATTAATCATCCAAACTTACAATAAGCTTACATTTCAATAGTTACAAATCCTTATTAATACATTAGTTTCAATTTTCATTAATACGAGAAGCGGCGATTTGGAAAGTGGCGGCGACCGACGCTCGCTCGCCCGCGTAAACATTCCCACCGTTAATTTCCCCGTTAAAGCCATAAACGACCTGTTGATCTCATTAAACCGCGAACACGACGTGAAATTAATTAAATATTTATCCGGTCAATCGATATTTCGCCGGCCACGTCATTTTGCGACCTCAAAACTGATCACCCAAAACAAATTTCTCCCCACATTTGAGAGGCAAAAGTTGCTAAGCGCGAAACAATCGCTGCGTGGCTTATGCGCTTTTGCCGCTGAAATTCAGCTAGCCTACGTACATTCCCGCCAAACGCACAATGACTTAACCCGCGAATTAAGCAAAGCGGGTTACTCTTTTTTTGCTTGGAGCGCGAAATCTTATAACTTTTTCACAACACGTATAAAATTTTTTACCGTAATATCCAGTGTCCACAATGTCCGAATTGATCGATGTAGATCCATATCGAGGTGGGCTGTTTATATCGTTGGCCAAGGTGACTTGGAAACGATTCGCCATAATTTCTTCTTTTTTTTTTAAAAGATTATTATTCACAGAATTTCACGATGACACGTACAGCACATGTATAATTTCTGTCAATTAATGAAATACTCCAGCCAACACTTGAGAACTTTTCCCCAACTCAATTAGATAATTATCTAATCAATCGAGATTTTATCTACTTATTATATACATTGACGTATCGGCAATTCCAAAACCTGCACGGCATAACACACCCGCGTTCCACAATATAATAATAATACAAAAAAAAAGTACAGTAATGCAATCAACGACAATAAAACATATCGACGAGGTGTAGCCCCATGATTCACGCGATTGGTGGAAACGAGAGCGATCCGTAAAGCACGGAAACGTCACCGATGCCCACAAAACATCTGTTTCGATGGACGACATTTATTAACGGTCCTCGTTATGCAAGTTGCTGCCAGATTCTTCTTTTTAGAAAAATGGCAATTAATAATTAAATTCCGCGGTTTATAATTAAATAAATAATAAATTATTAAACATAATTTTTGTCTCGGTAAATTAATTTGATAATTAAATATTTACGGCAATTAATTTTAAACGATATTAATTTTATTTTTGCAACGATTAATGTGGCAACGCTTCTTCCGTGTCAACAAACAAAATGGCGCGAGTTGCGAAACTTTCTAGATTGAAACTTTTAGTTTTAAAAAGACTTGTTTAAATTATAATTTAGCCGAATTGTATGGAATATATTTTCAATTGCGTTATTGTTGCTTCGAATTGATTATTTAATTGTTAAATGGATTGGGTTCATTGTAACTCTTGTTATAAGCGGCCGCAAGCTAATGCGCAGGTCAACTTTTTCCTGACTAGTTGCGGGCACTTGTTTTGCTCAGGATGCATCGAAAACTGTAATAAAATCACTGTCGTATCACTTATTATTTTAATTAATCCCAGCGTGTTTTTTTTTTTTTTTTGTATTTAATTAGTTAATAATATTTGCCCAGTGTGTTCGGCCAAGTTTACGGCTATTAACTTGTCTCCTCCGGTAAGCTAATTTGTCCGACAGTTTCCAAATCGAAATTACCGTAATCTCATTATTTCGCAGCTTCGAGAAGAAATTGCATTCTTTTTTTGTGAACCTAGCGAAATATACTTACGTCATCAGCAGGAATTTTTGAAAGTACATGTACCATAATATTTAAAGAATTATTCGTATTTAGTAACATCCCATTTATCTTGAATTTTTCTCAGTTGTTGGCGTTTCACAAAGGACATCGATTAAAGCTTTTTAATCACCACGCCGCAATTGCCGAAAAAGTATTTTTTGCAAATGCTAATTCAGATGTATAATGTTATTTATCGCATGGTTTTAATTATTGCATTCAGTATACAACGGTAAGCGAAAATTTTGAAAAAGCGATTGCCAGAATAAACGAACTGGAAAAGTAAGTTTCAATTCAGAAAATTATAATTCCATTTTTTTTCGGTAAGACAATTATTAATGTAAAATAACAACCGCGATTTATAAAATTAATGAGAAATATTACAGAGCTAAAAGAAATATAGAAATATAGACGCAAAGAAAAAATAGTACCGTACCTAATATTTTTGTTAATTATTTTAACTTTTTTATTTATGTGCATAGGATTCCAATAACTACAATTTCATGTTCCATCCAAAACGTTTGCAAGTTTTAAACTATAACAGTTGATTAAACAAAAAATTAAAAGTTGGCAACAACAAATAATTAAATATTGACGTCACGATCAGCTTTGGCAAGTAATACAGCGGTATTAGAAAGTCTCACTTTTTATGGCTTATAGGTACCTTTTAAACAATAAGAAACGAAGTGTACAGTAAAAAAATATTTTGCGTTATTTTAAAGTTTTTTTTCGGTTGCCATATCTTTAATTTTATGTTTGATTTTTTTTTTTCATTTTAGAATGATTTTTGCTGTATCATTAGTAAAAGTTATTGAAATTAAAGGAGAACGCGAGGAACATAACATTTGGTTATTGAAATTGTCTGTCACATTATATAAAACGCTAAAATAAATTTATGCAGTACGTAATAAGCCATGAAAGTATTTTGCTTACCCTGTATATTAAATATTTTTTGATATTAAATTTTAAAGAATTCTCGGTGCGCTCACATTTCATAAGTTCAGCGCAGCTAAAATGTGACGCAAGCTTTGAAAATGAAAAAAAAGTTTTCCCCCACTGCAGCCAAAAAATATTGTAAAACGGGTTTTGGCAAAATATCAAGCCCGGATGTGATTTTAATACAACGTTGGGAAAAATAAATATGACGGTGATAAAGAACGGAAATAAACATCATTCTTTACATTTAATATCGTTATTACAACGATAACAAAAATCTTAGAATTATATGTTTTGGGAGCAAATCCAGAAAAAAATCCTTAATTATATTTCAGTCTATACGAGTTTAAAAATGGGAGTTTTTTTTAATTATGGTTAGGTTGAAATATGTATTTGCTTTTTCGTATTTATTAAAATATTTAAATAGCGAAATACAATTTTTTTTTTAATTTTAAATTTAGATTTAAAGTTAAAAAAAAAAATTAAGAAAACAAAATACATTAGACCTATAATTATAGAGGTATTTATTTCGTAGAAGTTTTTAATACCGGTAATTATTTATGGCCAATTAATATTATATTGAAGACGGTATTATCTCAAACTAATAAGTAAAATAATTCAAATGAGAAAATTTTATAACATTTGTTCAAAACTTTCTTATTTGCGTAAATATTATAATGTGCGCTTATAAAATAATGCTTTATTTGTTACAACATTAATTATCTTATCTCTTTGAAACTACGCGGATTTATCTAATTCAGGATGCAAATAAGGAAAAAATCATTTCTATACCGCTCAAGATAATTGCGAATTATTTAGGCGTGATATCTGTTGTTCGTTGAAAATTAAGGAGATTGTATTTTAAATTATCTAAACTAAATCAATGCATTTTACTTGTTTTGGAACCATTATTTTACGTTTAAACTTCTCAAAAAATCGCAAAACAGTTCTTCAAATGACAAATAGCGATTTCCCCCACATAAAGAAAAACTTTTTAAGACTTTGTGTCTAAATCTAAATAATAAAAATCCAATCGCGCAGAAATTAAGCTGAGCAGGTGTCATTGCGATAATTATACATTACCGGGGTAATTAATTAAGATGTATATGCACCTTGAACAAAGTTATTGTGTTGAAAGTAAACTAACAAGAGTGGTTTTTGCAGAGAGAATGCCAGTCTAAAAGCTCATATAAATCAATTGAAAGCGGCTCAAGATTCGTTTATCTCTACTCCTTATTCTTTAGGACAGAACAATTTCTTCAAGTAAATGCATCTTTATTAAAGTTATTGTGTTCAAAAGTAAATAAACGAGATGGTTCTTTGCAGGGAGAGCGCCAGTTCAAAGAGCCACACAAATCAACTGCAATCGGCCCAAGATTCTTACAATTCTTATTCTTTAGGACAGAACAATTTTTTCAGTCGATTGAGCAAGTCGTTTTCTATCTTAATATTCTTTACTTTTTATAATTATTATTTTTTTTCAGGTGAAGTCCCTTCTAATGTGAGTAAAGTGACTCCTCCATTGGCCAAGCAAACTCCACATTCGTTATCCAACCGGCTCAGCATCGTCACTCCACCTTCAAAAGGACGTGCAGGTACTGGACTTTTTAACTAATAAAGTCAAAATACTTTAACATAATTAAACGGATAAACTGATAACTAAAATTGATTCTTTCAAGGAAACTGGGTGCTCTTTTCAAATTTTATTTGAAAATAAGCAACAGTCATTAATTTTTTACTTTGAAATTGTTTGATTGGGAGCAGGAAATATTCCGGGTTCCATGTCGTCATCGTCAGGCGGCAATAAGAGCGATATAAGTGACAGCTTCGGTGGCATGATTAAAAGATATGGACCAGGTGAAAGACGAAAAGGACCAAATGAAGAACAGTCTAAAAAGTAGTAGAACGATTTAATAAACCAGCTTTAAAATTATAAATGTATTTGAAGATTTCCAACTCACGAGCTCAACTCCAGCAAAGAAGTAGGTTCTGGTAGATTGGATCAGCCATCCGTTCATCGATACGGTTCATCTCGAAGCAGCAACTACTCCGGTATACCAGCAATTTTATTCTATTAATTTAAATAATAAAATAAGCGTATATTAATTTAGAAACTGAACCAACGAAAACCATCGTAATCAATGTAAGTACAGTAAAATATATTCTTCTTATTAAACAAGTGTAAACATATTTTTGCTGAACCGGTTTTGAAATCACTGACGGAAGAAAAATTAGACCCATGATTTAACAAAACTCTAAAACCAACTTTAAAAATCATTTTTTCCTTCTAAAAATCTTAAAAGGCAAAAATTAAAAATTGATGGAAAAATCAAATAAATTTAAACCAAAGAACCACTTAAAATAATGTAATACTAATTTTCATCACTTTTAATTAAATTGCAATGCAAACCAGAGCTAAAACCTGAAAAAAGATTTTCTCTTTAAAAAATGTATGCTAGTTTACGAGCATATCAAATTATTTGGAGAACTGAATTTAACTGAATTATAAATCAATTAATTAATTTGCTCATTCATAATTTAAAAATTAAAGAAGTGAATTAATTAACGCATAAAACTAGAACAAATAAAAGAATAAATTATATGGTTTTCAATAATATAATTACCAAATCAATTTTCACTTAAGAGCAATTATTTTAAAGCAATAAAAACTTGGCACATCAAATTTATTTCATTATTAATTTAATGGGATTTGCGCGAAAAATTTCCGTCCAGTGTTTCAATACAGTATTGCGTAAAGTAGCAAGCTCTGAGAGCTGGGTGGAGACGTGGAGGACAGGTTTCCTAATAATAACAACGAACACGTGCATTTACATGTTCCACTTTCGAGATTTCATTTTGAGGCTTCATCCTGGTCCGGGGCTCCTCTACAACTGGGCCAAGTGGAGCACCGACCAACCTCAAAACCCACAGATCCAACAAATACACCTCCAATAGTAAATAACACATGCCAAAAAAAAACAAAACGTGTAGCTCGGTTGAGCACCGTGCAAAAATATTATGATCCTGTAGTTACTGCAAGGAGAAAATATTATGATACTGTAGTTAACATTTTAACATAACTTAGTAGTAAAAAGTTAAATTTAATCATTTATGCCAATTAAATTTCTTATACTGTACATTTTAGTGAATCTCCTCTTGACTACGAATCTCCTTGAACTTCGTTGTAACGACACTTAACCGCTGTTACTTATTTATACCCGTATTTTTTTTTTCTTTTCAGAAAAACTTTCTCGACAAGTTTTCCAAGTTCCGAAAATACTAGTCATGTTGACATTCTCCCGCAGTTCAGGTTCACTTCTTCTGAAATAAAAAATATAATTAAGTTTAATAGTTTTAATGTTTGTTATATTGAATAAATATTGTTTTTTGAGTTTTACCTTGTGAAAATAATGTTTTAAAGATCTTTTCAAAGCCTTTCTCGAGTTCCACAAATAGATTGACATCGATCACATGTAAACATCGTGCTTCCACCAGACACGTCCTTCAAACAACCGCATTCTTCCGAGCCAATTACACCACTCGCAGGACAATAATTATTATTCACAAGTCTTTAAGGTCGAGTTTCCGGTGTCTGACCCTGGAACCTCGATTCAACGTTCTGCGAACAATGCAAATGTGCGTTTGTCGTTCATGTACGTATGATAAAGTTGGTTTGCGATTATTATTATGTTAGAATGATGATTCTCGTTCAAGCTGCTGCATATTAATTTTATCTTTAAAATCGAAATGGGTTCGATGGGCTGTAGGCTAAACATCCGAAATCATTAAAATTCGATACCGGTAGTATTTTTATTTCAGTTTTTCTTATATTAATTTAAATTACGCATTAATCATTAAGCTTTTACGCAAAAATTTATAATAAATGCTAAAAACATACTCAAAATACAGGTAGTTCTGAAAATTTGTAAATATAAAAATCGTTAAGATATTTCATAAATAACAATAGAAACATCATTAAATGATGAAAATAACATTTCTTCGATCATTTGTTAGCATTTATTAGTAAATCGTAATATTCTTGAGCAGTATACTAGTCTTTTGAACTTGGAGATCCTGAAATCAATCACCTGATTTCTTTGCCTTTGTGATAATAAGTTGTACCTACCGGCAGTATGCCAATTACCATAACAGTGCAAACCAAAAAGATAGAATCACAGCAAATATCCATTATAATTTTGTTTCTCAGAATAACTGAAAGTTTAATTAAAATGAGAGTCATTCAATTATTGAAATAGATTCGTTGTACGCGTTAATATGAAATTCGCAATACTCATGAGTTTCCCTATACAGTATTAATTTGGCAAGATTTATATTTTTCAATATAATTTTGAATAAAATACTGTAGCTCTTAAATATTTACAGTAAAAAAAAATAATAATAGTGCTGTAAAAGTTAAATGTAAGTTTCTAAAGATATTTCACATCATCGTGTCATTGTTAATAATTAAGCAGTATTTATTTTTTTTTTATCCTAATTTAATTTCTAATATGAAGTTTGCGCAGCTCATCGTTTCACCTTGTAAAACGAGGCGTGATGACGAGAACATGACGTGACCCACCCTAACAATACAATCATAATTAAAGCTCATTGCATTTAACTCATTTTTCAGTCCATTATTATTGTTTTTTTTTCTCTCCCCCGTTCATTCGCTAAATGTAAACAAAACGTATCGGATGTGACATTGATTTATCCGCGATTAAATTAATATAAATAAACATAAAAAAAGGAGGCCATAAACACTTTCATTTCATCATCATCATCATCAAAAAAAAAAAGATATAACTATAATACAGAAGCAAAACACAGATAAAAACACGTCGTAAATCAGAAACCTCAGATTTTTTAACCAGACAACAAAAAAATAAATCTTAAAATAACTTTTAAAAAAAATTTTTTTTTTAAAGAAATAGTGCAGAAAGAACAGAATTTTTGTGACGTTTGCGGCGTTTATTTTGGATCAAAAAGATAAAAATATAAATGGCGTCAAACAGTCTGAGAGGTGACCTTGAGGAAATTTGCAGCCCGAACGAGTTTTAACTGGTACTCCCCAAAGGAGAACCCAATCGAAAGATGAAATAAACATTTTCGTCTTATCCCAAACTACTAGTGTCAATATTTACAGGATTTTTTGTATACAGTACATGTACGTTTAGAGAATAAATTACAGTACTGTATTAAAATTTTCACGCTGAAATGGCCAAACAGTAACACTTATTTTTTATTATTATTAGTTATACGAGTAGGCCCATATCAAAATGATGAGATATAATTATTATTAGCCAAACTAAATACCGGTACATGTACAGTACCCAAAACTAAATATAAATTTTAGATTTACCAGAAAAATATAGTTTTCTCTAGATTGCGTTATACGAGTATGTACGTGATTTTGCGTTGAGCAAAAAGCGTTATCTTCCCATGAAACAGTGTTTACAAAAATGGCTTATCATTGGAAAATACTGTACATATCGATTAAATGTATAGGGTTCATTTTACTCATGTTTATTCGGATTATCTAAACAGAAATTGGAAAACATAAACAGAATTTTGAAACTCTAAAAGCAAGGAGGGTACCGTATACCATTAAGCTACCGATATTAAACAACCCAATTTTCATATTACATAAATTAAACAGATCAAACAGACGAGCTAGGCTTGTACTCTCAAGAGTTGAGATGCCATTACCGTGATGAAACTTTGCGTACACCACGTGCATGAGCATCGTTTTTTCCCCACACTGTTTATTAGAAAATAATAAAAATAATACTGTAAACTAAACTTTATAAACTGTGAACTGCCGCATTAATAACAATGTAATACTATACAATCAGATTATGTGTACCCAGTGTTCCCAAAAATGATGCGTTCCGGTACGTACGAACTGCGCAAAATTGCGTTTCAAACGTATATTTCCGTGTAAATTTATAGCGTAGAGATCGCAAAACGCTGAGAAATCCTGTTTTATTTTAAAGAAAAAAATGAAATACTGAAATGAAATTGTGTAGGCCTACTGTTTAACGAGATTAAAAAATGATTTGAGTTCGAATAAACGAGACACGAGAGGCAGGCAGTAATAGAGTGTGTAAACAAAGAGGTAACACGTTTAATCATCAAAAAAAAAAACTTAATAGTTATTATTATTAAGATTAGAGGTCATTTCAAAGACAAAAATGAAATAATAAAAATAATTTCAACACTGTTATTTTATACATGAGCCACGATGAAGAAACATTGAAGGCGATGCGGAATGGCAGTACACGGGGTGTGAATAGGGGCGGGGTTTATTCATCGCGACGTAATGAATGAAAGGCGGGGCTTAAGCGCCACGCAAGGTTAATGAATGAAGAGTGTTTCGCACGTTAAATGAATGGAAGGCGGGGTTTAAATCACTATACGCACACGCTTAGATCACTTTGAAATCATGATTTTAAAACAAATGTTTCATGATTTCTAACAATATGATAATCAATTACACAGAATGATTATTAGAGAAGACAATTCGCATTTAAGAAAAATAAAACGCACATTTTTTTTTTTCATTTTTTTTTTCGCTTTTTTTTTTAAAGAATACATTGTAATTATTATTATGGAAAACCAAACCAAGCATTACTCGAACGAGATATTTTGAGCGAAAATAATCGTAAAACAACAAAAATCGATTGGTTTAACGTTCGTGTTGTAATTTTGGAGTACACATATTATAAGACGAAAGTGCAGTTCGGTTGTGCATAAACAAAAAAAAAAATTATTATTGATTTTTAAATATTATTATCGAAGAAACGAGATTATAAACCTTGAACCGAGATCTATTTATATACGTTTCAACAGTATATTTTTCCAATCACTCAATGCCGAGCTGCACATTTTACTACTACATGTACTGTAATAATATTGTTTAAAAAAAAAAATTATTTACAATCATTTTCAAAATCAGCCTATTACAAAATCGAACGTTCAATCAAATAATTCAAACCACCAAAAAAAATCATTTTTCAAAATAACAGAAATAATGTAAAGTTTGGTGTTCCTTACAAATCTTATTAATAAACGACAGTGAGAATATTTTTAATTAATTACTTTATACGATACAATCATTTTACTCTTTATTTTTTTTTTTAGGTACCTAGATCGTGAAACGAGATTTAGGAGGCCCATTAGTTCGGGTCCCCCCCCCAAAAAATGGGCACAATGATACAATTTTGGTGGAAGAAAACAATATTATTAAATTTTGAGAACTAGGTTTTCTTTTTGCATTTTTCTTATTCAAGTACACGTACAGTAATAAGCTTGCCATTCGAAAAACGATCAAATCACCGTGTTTATCGATTTCGTCGAGCTAGACTGTCGATGACGACACGGTCAGAGAAAGCGTAATAAAATGTAGTATACGTTCCAACAAAATCGATATACGAGACAAGAATTTCTCAGAGGAATTTACAGCCCCTTTTCTAATGGTGTGACGAAACGTTATAACCGAAAAACAAGAGGGGGAAAAAAAGAAAACAAAAAAGTACAGTACATTAATTTTAGCTCGTTTAGACGTTCACTTGGGTCCGTGGTAAAAATAGGCACGAAATGTCAGGGAGGAAAAACAACACCAAAAAAGAAAAAGAAAAGCGCAGTAATTTTACGTGATGGCTGTTGTCAACAAAAATACGTATTTTTAACAGTTGGAGAGAGCGGTAGAAGAATGGGTGACCGGAAGTTGATACAACTTTAAATATTCAGTATTTATCCTTTACATAAAAGAGCTTGCATTTGATATAATAATTATGTTTGAGAGGATTTAAAAGCTGGCAAGTTCTATTAAAAATTAAAAAAAAAACTCAAAATCAAAATTACATTTTTCAATATTTTTTCCATTTTGAACGCAAAACAAAATTCGAAATCTATTAATTATTTTGTAATCGGTTAGTTTTTATTTCTTATGCAATAGTTTTTTTTTTTTTTTTTAAAAAAAAAAGAATTTAATCAAAAATTTAATTTTTCCGCAGATTAAAATCTCTTTTACGTCCACTTATCATTTTATATCCACTTTAAAAAATTAAATTTAACTACGGTACAGTAGATAGCCACACAAGCAAAAAAAAAAGGTTTTTATAACATAAAAATTACTCCGTATTATTAAGTCAGCTACATCCGGTTTACCCAATCGACTCCGCTTTCTTTCTTTCATTTTTTTTTTTATTTTAAAAAAATTGTGATTCAGGTTTTATGTATCAACTTTCAAAAATAATAATTATGAAAAGCAAACTATTTTATATAAAAAAAAAAAAAACATTTTAATAAAAACTGACATAATTATTTTTGTGGTTGAATTGAGTGATGAGAGAGCGAAAACTCTTCTCCAAATATTCGATTATTGCTATTGTAGAAAGTTCAAAGTTAAATCGCAACTCAACCCGATGATCGATAATAATAATAATAATTCTTCAAAATAATATTGGCCACCATTTATCTCTTCATATATTTTAAAAATTATTATTAAGATTATCATCGATTTTATTATATTGTATTATAATCTTTCGCACCGACATTCAACATTTAGCAAATAATTATTATATTGTATTTTTAAAATCGGAATAAACCAAATCTGGCAACTAAAATAAAATTTAGCACCTTCATAAAAACGGTATCGATCAAAATCAAATTAAAAATTTGTATTTTCTGTCGCCAATAATTTTTTTTTTTTTAAATCTAAATCAAGCAATTTAATCTTAAATCTAAAGTTTTAGTGGGTAACAAAAATAGTCTTAGGTAATAATAATACTGTAAGAGATTTGAAGTGTTTGCGCAGTGCCTTTTTGAAAGCCCCTAAAACACTTTCTGTATAATATTATTATCGCATGGTTTCACAATTATTTAACGAAGTGTTTAAGGATCTTTAAAAAAGTGCTGCGCAAACTGTTTATTAAATTTACTGAAATGAGATTTAATAAAACTTGTTTAAGAAAGAGTTAAAAAAAAAAAAAAAAGAATGCGCATGTTCACATGTTTACGTAAACAAATTGAGATTGGCGTAAAACGAGGATTAAATAAAATAATTGCGGCGCCAAACAGATTGCAATTTAAGAGGCAGATACAATGTCGACTCTTTATATTATTGATTTAACACTCAGATTACAAAAATAGCCGATCGAGTTTTTCTTTTTTATTTACCTATACAGTACACGTACTTAAACGGATCAAATTTTGGTCCCAAACAAATCTAATCTCAAAATGTCTAAAGAATGACGAAACCCATGCAAAAACCCAGTGATCTAGTTTTATTTAATCCTCGTTTTAGTGTTCTGGAAAGCAGTTTAATTTAAATATTGCGACCCACCAAAATTTAGAAATAAAGATTGTCACTTAAATCAGATCAATAAATCCGCTGGTGGCAACGCTACTACGTCATGTGCGGTTTGACTACTGTGTTTACAGAATTTGGGAAAATTTGAAATAATTACAGTACTTCAAATTTTCACAATTTTTTCTTTATTTTTTTTAATTCTTAAACTTTGACGAAATAACGGTACTTATTTCGTCGTCGGTTTAAGTTGTACTAGTGCAAGTTGTACGAGGTAGAAAAAAGGGAATTCAACGCTGCTGCGTTTCATTTCGACTCAATTTCAGTGTTTTCAAAGGGGGGTCGGCAAACTTCGGGACGCGCGTCACACTCTTAAAATTGTGGGAAGATTTATAAAAAAAATTGCGCCTTTATTAAATTTTATACAATGGGAAAAAGGAGGATGGGGGGGGGGGGGGAAACAAAAAAAATATTTGGCACGCGAAGAGAAAAAGGTTGCCGACCCTTTTCGAAAACGGAACATGTGAAATGATATTAAAAAAATCGAAATCGTTATTGTTAAAAGAAATCAGTTTCCAAAACATACTGTAGTTGTATTACGTATAATCAGTATTAAAAAAAACTAAATTAAAAAAAAATATAATTATATAGGCTAATTAACAATGAAAGAAAAAAATTAATGTTTTTTTTTTTTTTTGAAACTTTTGAAAATAATAATTTTGTAAATAAAAAAAAAAAAAAAAAACGAAAACTAAAAATTATTTAATTCTTCTATATTAAACAAAAAAATACGTGTCTTTAATTGAAAGAAAATAACGCGTGAAAACAATCGATAGCTTACATCGATTTTTCTTCCTCTTTTATAAATAGCAGACGTATTCAAGGTCGCGCCTATTCAAAACCCATCTTAAAAAATAAAAATGTTTTTTTTTTGTTAGCGCTTGAATTAAAGCGTTGGCGTTCCCATACACACACAACATGTGGGGAAATAGCATCATCGACCGCGCATACGCCTGTTCATTTCAATAATAATATCAATAATAAAAAAGGAACAATAAAACATTCTCTCTCATTTAAAAAAAAAAAAAACTTATTACGCAACTCCAAAATACAATAACAAAAAAAAAAAAAAATCTCAATTACAAAAGCAGGGGAGAATAGAAATTAATGTGCCTTCCCGATATTTCTTCAATCGAAACAAAATTAATTTTAAAAAAAAAAATGTTTTTTTACCGCAAAATCCCGTCTTTCATTTTCATTAAAAATCATAAAAAAAAAAGATGTTTTTATTTTCGAATCATCATCCTCATCCTTGAAATGCGCCCCACGACGAATCGTGCGTTTCCCCTGGGTGACGTCATAGCGTAGGTAAGAAAGCGAAGAGCTGCGAAGACGTCTCGTAATCGTCTTTTTCGTAGTCGAAGCACTTTCCCTGTTCCTCCTGATGTTCCCCCACGAAATGAATCCGCCGCACGGCTTCCTTAATCAGACTCCCTTCCTGCAACAGCTCCTGCAATAGGACGTAAGGGTCATCGGGGTTGTTGTGAGTGGTAGAATTAGCGGGGCCCAGTGGATGATGATGACGTCGCTGCCAGGCCTCGAACGATTGGAAGCCCTCGCTCTTCTCCTGTTCCGAGCACTGACGAAGGTGGTAAGGGGCGCTGTGTATCCTGGCTAAGCCCCTGCAGTTTATCGATTTCGTTTTCCCACCTGCTGCTGCACCTTTTTCAGGGCTGCCAACGCCGTTACGATCTCCTCCCCCGCCGTCTCCCTCCGCCAGCGAACTGCCCGCGTTTTCGCCGCCGTTCTCGTCGCAACAGCGGCGACGGTGATCACCTGTTCCTGCGCTACAACTGCCGCTTTTCAGACGGAGATTGAGCTTGATTTCGTTCACTAACTCGTCCACGTCTCTTAACGCGCCGCTCGGCATTCGCATGCGTCCGTAATTATTTAAAGCCGAAGCGTTCTCCAACACGAAATTTTTATCCCGACTCTCGCCGCTGCCTCCATTGTTGTTGGACGATTGAGGCATGGATGCGGGAGACGTGGTCGTAGTTGTCTGTCGCGTAGGCATCTTTGTTTACATTCAGCACCTTGCGCGCGCACACCCGTTTCTGCTCCTATACCTTCTTCGCACCACCACCACAACACGGTCGTAATTGCACACTTTTCCAACGAGGATTCGGATTTTTAATTACGAATTAATGATTTGACAAGATTTTATTTCACTATCTGACTGGTTTACTAAGAGGGAATTATCGATTAAGCCTCGAATTTATTATTAATTTGATCCTCCGATACAACACAAACCACGACCGTCCAATCTCCAGCACGTTTCCTTCCTCAAAAGAATAACAAAGCGGGTCAACATAAACACAAGCATTCCTGTCGTGATGTCATCGGCGGCACGTCACTTTTGAAGGGGCGACATCTAACGAGCGTTTGATGTCAAACTACAGTCAAAGATCCTACAGTTTTCTTTAATATAAATAAAGAAAGTTGTAATAAAATTGATTTTGTAACTTTAATTAAGTGTAATTTTTATATTTTTCAATTGTGGATATATAAGTTGTTTTACATAAATAAGGGAAAGCAAAATTACAATAGGAAGTTTTGGAAATTCTTAAATTTATACGAAAAAGCAAAATGGACATTTAAAACTTTTTTTTTGGAATAAAAGTACGGATAAATCTAATGAGTTTTAATTTAGTTTTTTTTATTTTTAAATAAAATATGTTATTTTAATATTTAAATTTAAAACAATAAAAAAAGATTTTTAAAAATAAACTATGATGCAGTATATTTTGATGCTATTTTGAGATATTTTCTATAGTGGCTGTTTAGAGCTATCGTAAATGCAAGTTATTCTGTAGAATCGTGCTGGAGATAATTTTGCTACCGCGTAGTCCGATTTTTTTTTGGAGTTATTTTCAATTATTTTTCTAATTAAATAAAGTTCAAAATGAAATCTAAAAGCAGGTAAACGCATAATTTTATTTGTCGAACAAGAAATGTGGTATATTTGTGAATATTTATGTAATTTAAATGCTTGAAGAAGTGGTGCGCTTCTTGTAGTTTTGTCGTTTAATTTTAAAATATTGTACATGTATTGATGTTTAAACACGTATTACAGTATTTTTGTATTGTAGTGCTCCATCGATGGAGAACGTTACTTGCCAGAAATGTTTGGCGCAAGGACACTGGACCTATCAATGTGATGGAAAAAGAAAGTACGTTCACCGAACGTCCAGAACCAAATTGTTGGCCAAACGAATGAAACTCGCCGAAGAAGAAAAGAGAATTGAATTTCTGTAAGAATTAATTATTATAGGTTGTGACAATACCCGGCTATGCCTCTTAAAGTTTTAAATTTTTCTAAAGTTATAAAATCTGATTTTGGTCGTAAGAAATGCAAAACGGCTTTCAAAACTTGTTAACCCAGTCTAGCTTTTAGTTCAGTCTGGGCGGTTGAAGTGGTGCAGCAGTCTGTGGTTTATTTTTTATGGACTTTTAAAGTGAGTGAAAAGCTGTATACAGTATACTGCCACCAGTGTAATAAACCACATTCTACTCAACGACTGCTTCAACATTTGGTTCATTTAAGCTCACTTTTGACTTACATGTAATTGGGACATTAATTTTGGCTTTCACTTGAGTCCTAAATAATTGTAAAAATTTTTAGAAATTAATCTTTTTTAAATTGATACTCAGTGAAAGCTCTATTAAATTCAATATTACTTTGAAAATAAGTACCGCTAAATAGGAGCTAAATATTCCAAATAAAGCAAAAAAAAAGTATCCTGGAGGAGTCTGTATGTCGCCAATCAGCTAAATTGTGAATTTCTGCTACCGAAATTATTAATGGTTGCAGCTGAGTTAAGGCAGCACCGCTTTGAAATTTGGCTCCGATTATGCTAAAAGGACTGGAAGTTGACTGGACAATTGTTGGTAGTAATAATGACCAAATAGAAACGGTCTTTACTGTCTACTGTATTTAACCCGCGTAATTTCTTCTTATGTCTCCAAAAGTTTAACGTTTTATGTTATTTTTTTTAAAGGAAAAAAGTCACAGAAGTTAAAGAAAATATTGTAAAGCAGAAAAAGTAAAAACATTTTTTTAGTTTGGATTTTTAATATTTTATTAAAATATTATCGTTGTAGGTCAAATGATTCTGATAAAGAGTCTAGTAGTTCATCTAGCTCCAGTTCCGACGACGAATCGTCTTCATCATCATCATCTTCATCTAGTTCTACTTCATCCAGTTCATCTTCTTCTTCATCCTCATCGTCATCATCTAGTTCCAGCTCTGATTCCAGTAGCGACAGCGATACCCCCAAAAAATCCAAAGAAAAGCAATCTCACAAATCAAAGAAAAAGAGACGAAAAAGTTCGAAAAAATGATTTTTTTAAAATCTCAATTTGATTAATAGTTTTGGTTGAAACTGTTTGACGCATTAAATAATGCAATAAGTAAGCAACATTAAAATTTATTTTTGACAAATTTACTTAACATTTAGAGAAAAATGTGATAAAACACGATTATATAACGCTATTTCTAGTCTATTTTTATTAATTTAATAGACTGATTCATTACAAATGCGAGTCAGACTACATAATACACTGTACACGCCGAAAATACCAAATTACATGGAAACTTGCGGATTTTTCCAAGTTGTAATGTTTTAGGATAATCTTTAATTATTACAACCATTCACTATTAGAATTGAAGTCGATTAATGTTGGTAATTGGTCATAATTTGGGGAGAAATGTATGGGGGTTTTTTTTCCATTTTTTTGTTAAATTATTGCCCCGGGTATTAAATGTGCGGCTGGATTTGGCTGTGATTAAAATTTGATGGTATTGAAATATATTTTATTTCTATATCTTATTTGTTTAATACAGTATAATCATCTTGGTATAATATAAAGCATAAATGAATGCTTCCCTTAAATTGGTCATCTCTATTTTTTTCTTTTTTTTTTTTTTTGCTTCATCTGTTTACATGATTCACATCTCAACTGAAATTATTTCGTACTTTCTATCGTGATCATAATCATATCAAATTGGGAAATGCCAAAACGTTAATTTAATACTCCAGTAGTTTAGTATTTTATTTATCGGTAAGTGACTTTTTTCTGGGTTTGGTGAGTGTTTATATAATTTTCTGGTGTAGCCTTCATTTCAATATATTGCTCGTTTATTTTAAATATTTTTTAAAATATTGCATTAAGAAATTTAGAATTAATAACGAATTTCAATTTAATTTTTGAAATAGCCGCCAGAGTTCGCTTAAATTTAACGCAATACGATTTGCGGTTTCGCCTCAGTACAGAGTGGTTATGCCATTCTGCCTGGTATGCATTTGGTTCAGTTGCCATTCAGAGCCCGGAAGTTGAACATTATTCCTATTCCTCGTGCAGGTTGTATTCTTTTGCTTTTATGTTGATTATATTTTGTAAATATTTTCCCGTTAAATTAATTGTTCTAATTTTTTAAACTGCAATCGAATTAACGATAGAAATCCGAATTACTTTGAGCTTAATATATTTTTTTTTTGGATTTTACTAAAGCAAAATGTGCAAATTGTAATGGCGAAAATGACGTTGAAAAATATTGCTTTATTCCTTACAATGTACCTCATTAAATGGCATTAAATTATTAATTCAAATTGTTCAGGTGATAAATCAAAAACGGAAAATTGTTTACTTAACTTGTGCAGTATAACTTCCTTAAAAAAATAATACCATTGGTTTACTAATTTTGTAGGTTAACAAAAAATTCTGAAGCAGATCGATCAATCAGAATCTCAAAACATTTCTCGATCAAAGTAAATCTTTTAATATTTGTAATTATGAAAGACGAAAAAAATCGAACGTGGGATTGATTCAAAGGTATGTTTACACATCTTTACCTTTTTATTTACAGAAAACTGGTGCACATCAAAATTAATCAATCATTCCAAGAACAATCCGAAGCGCGTTCCAAAACGGATCAAAAAGTTAACAGCGATTCTCTTCCTTTGCAAACCGAATTCACTCAATTAGTAAGTTCAAATTTTGTTTGCTTTCAAGGATTTCTGATGTGGCATGGAGATTTGTGTAAATGTATGTGTAAGTGTGATTGTGAATTGAATTTGCAGTCGATTTGTGATTCTCCAAGTAGTTCGCCCGAGCTCGGTCGTCGTCTCACACGTTCCCAGTGCCGTACGCGAGCCATGCCTCCACGGAGGAAAAGGAACGAAGAGAGAGATGACGATTACAAAGTCTTAACCAAAAGAACAAGAACCACCAATTTAAGGTAACGTCTAATGTGGCTTTAAATACTGTACGTTTTCTTGTTTCATTCAATGTCCCCAGCTCTTCTTATTGTGCAATTTTGGCATGAATTATATTTAGCTGTATGTAAATGCCGAGGTGAAAAACTACTGTGCTGTATGTGCAATAGAAATTTTAACATTGATAGGGATAGAGCATCTTGATTTCAGCTAATATTTATTTATTTTAATATTAGCCGCCCTGCCAGGGGGAAAATCACGTTATAATTCGTATTTTACGAGTATTTTGGTTCTGTTTTTTAGATGGCGCATTTCTAGGCAATTATTTTTTTCATTAAAATCAACCGCTAGTTTCACTCAATTTCTCTTTTTAAAAAAAGATTTTATTTTAGATGTTTAATTTAATGTTAAGTTTTGAGAAATTTGGTAATTATTTTTGGCATTTATGTTATTTAACAGTTAATTTTATTCATAATTATTAGTTTAATAACCTTGACTGATTTGTGGTTAAAAGTTTTCATTTGATCAAATTTAGTTCAAAGGTCTTTGAATATTAAATTCTTTGAATTTCATTATTTTCTTTGCCATTTATTTTTTGTTTTTCAAACGTTCATTTTAATTAAACTTTTAGCAAAATATTTGGGCTCAATAATTATTATTCTTTGAGATATTTTTGTTCAAGTACATTGTTTATAATTTTTGACATATTTAATTGTAAAATTTATAACTAGCATTCCAATTATTGTTTTTAATGACTGTACTGTATATTATCAAGTTGTATACAAAGCGTGAAATTACCGGTTTTGGTTAATTTTGGCAAATGTCCTTATTATTACTGTAATAAGACGTGTGCTATTATTTGAAATTTTCTTGGCAGGCTTTGAGAATTAGCTTTTTTGAGCCTCCAAACTTTTTCTACCTTCAATTTCACTTTTTTTTTTTTGAACTCGACCTTGTTATTTCGTTGTCATTTTCTCTGTCGTATACTTTCTTTTTCAAATCTTAAAAGAGTTGTAAATTTCAAATAAATTTGTGTGACGGGATAACATTGAATGGAAAATATCAGGTTTATCTTGATTTGTATTTTTAACTGTTTGGTTTATTATTACCTTTTTTTTTTTACAATTGCAGCTCACGTAGGAATTCGAAAAGCAGTGAAAAAGATACTTCCGATTATGTCTTCTCTTATAAGAAATGTATAACATGGTTTCACGAATACACAGGTAATAAAAATCTTTTTGTTTTGGAATTTTGAGCTACCGTTTTTAATAAATCAAGAGCTGAATTGCTGTAAACACGGTAGCTCTAAATGTTTTAATTTATTGGTTTTTATTTATTTTTTGAATTAAATGTATAGGGGCTGACGAGCCCGAGACTTTGGGTCCGGAGGGAATGGAAAAGTTTTGCGAAGATATCGGAGTGGAACCTGAAAATGTAATTTTATTTAGGGAATATTTAACTGTTAACAAAGTATCTTGAATGAATACTATTGGTTGGTCGGGATGAAAAGGCAAAAAACTCATAATTCTGAATTAAAACTGAATGGAGTTTGTTTCTATTTCAGATCGTTATGTTGGTGTTAGCATGGAAAATGGATGCGAAACAAATGGGTTTTTTTACAGCCGAAGAATGGTCTCGAGGCTTACAAGATATACAGTGAGCCTTGTTTAAAATTTTTAAGTCTCGCATTTTTAATTGATTTTTTATTATTATTATTCTCGAAAAGATGTGATTCGTCTAAGAAATTACAAAATAGGTTAGAGTATTTGCGAACCTTGTTAAACGATCCGCTTGCTTTTAAAAGTATTTATAGATACGCTTACGATTTTGCTAGGGTAAGAATCAAATCACGACAAACAAATTTCTCAATGTTATTGTAGTCATTTCATTTTTTTTTCCTATTCGCAGGAGAAAGATCAGCGGAGTATGGATATAGACACAGGGAAAGCTATGCTACAATTATTATTAGGGAAACATTGGCCTCTATATGGAATGTTTCATCAATATTTAGAAGTAACAGATTTAATATTTTTTTGAAATTAGTGTTTGGGATTAATTTAGTTTTTTTTTTTTTTTAATTTAGCAATCGAAATATAAAGTCCTAAACAAAGACCAATGGTTTAATATATTGGAATTTAGTAGATCTATAAAACCCGATTTATCAAATTATGATGAAGATGGGGCGTGTAAGTTTTATCATTTTTTTAAATCTATTTTAATTGGCCTTAATCGATCGCTCACCTTAAATTTACTAATTGCTTTGTTTGTTGCAAATTTAGATGAATAGCCTTATAGTAGTATTCAAATTACAGTAATCGATAATAATGTGATGATCTTAAAAATTGTGATCCCCAAAATTAGAATACAGTATTCAATACGTTAATAGTTCCAAATTAAAAAAAAAATTTCAATGCCAAATTTTCGAACAGAAAAATATAATAATTTGTTACAAGTTGCTTAAAAAAATTGTAAACGTTAAAATCACCTAAACTGAAAATTCAACTTTTATAATATCAAAATCTAAATCTTTGAAACTTCAAGATTACAAGATTTTGAAATTTCTAACGGAAACATTTAAAAAAAATTTAAATGTACAGTTTGAAATATTCCATTAATCGGAGCTTATAATAAATTTAAATTATAAATAATTTCGTGAAAATCAAAACATGCTAGTTTTTATTTATTTAATTTAACGTTAATTTTGTATTATAAAGGGCCTGTTCTTCTGGACGAGTTCGTGGAATGGCTAAAAGCGAAACCTAAAGAATAAGTTATTTAATAGAAGATGAAGATCATAAAAGCGGGTAGGAAGAAGTATTATTAAAATGTGGAAAGGAGAAACAATCATGCAACTGTAACCAAAGTGATCCAAGTGTACCAAACTATTTAATTCATAACTAAGTCTTCGAACTGCAGCGGGTATTTTAATTCACCTTTTCTCCTTATTCTCTTTCTCCTTCGGGAGAGAACAAAAATAAAATAATAATAAAACCACCCCTCAATTCAACGTTATAAACAGTAAACTCAGTCAACGACGTGTCAATTACAATTTCCTTTAGGAATAAAATGTTTAAAGAGATTATGAGTTCTCTAAATGTGTGTATCTCGCTCACTGAGGGCTTTTCAATGAAATTACGAGTTTGATATTTTGAGAGCTACAGAGCAAAAGAAAACAAAAAGGTATAATAAGTGCCGTCGTGTGTTAATAAATTGTTTTCAATCGTCCATTTAGAAATTTTTCTCTTTGGCTATTTCAAGTATTCCAAGATAAATTTTTCGGGAGAAGAACCAAAATTTGTTATAAATAGCGATTGAGCTCGATCTAGTTTTATTATTGTGAAAGTTCTACGGGCAATTGCTGTTTATCTTATTTTTGTTTGTTTGGTTGATTTTTTTTCTTTCGAAGCTCAATAAACGGCGAGAATTGTGATTTAAGTGCCAAGACAAGAAGAAAGGGAAAAAATTAATCAAGAAGTCTTTTTCTTTTAGAAAAAAAATATCAATAATTTTTGAAGATGAACAACCAAAAAAAAATAAATTTGGTTTTTCGTGCGAATATTTTATTTATATGAGCTGGCAATTTATATATTCCGCGAAAAAACTATGAATTTTTTTTTTTAAATGAAATTGTTGCGAATGTGTTTTTTAATAAGAAATTTAAGTTGTTCGCGTTTTTTAATACCGGTAATTTTTTTTTTTGTTCACGAATGTTTTTGTGCGTTTCTAGAAGTTGATTAGATAATCATTGGTTAATTTTAACCTTTGGATATTTTGATTTATTTAAAGTTTTGTAAATAGATCGAGTTTCCACTTGAATTGACATTAATTACAAGATTCGAAATTAGATTAAAAATTAAATAAACGAAATGTTTTGGTCCACTTTTATCTTCATTATATTTTACAATAACGATCAGCCTTCATTTTCGATCTCCTACAATAGAATGAATTAGAAATTTATTATTATAAAAATAGAGAAATGTTATAACTTCCAAGAAGTTTCATTTTATTTAATTTATAGAAATTAACTTCTGCATTAACATTTTTAGGATTATGGATCAAAATGGTTTTATTCATTTTGCAAAAGTATAAAATTTATTAATGCAGGTTGAAATAAATATAGCAGATAATTTATATCTTGCAGGTTTAGAAGAGATTTTTATTACCTATCTAATAAAACTTCGTGTAATTTGCCATCGTCTTTCGCCTTCCTGAGTTTAGTTTTGTCCTCTTCACTAATTCTCACGCGCTTATCTTGAAAACTTTGAAATTTTTTCCTATGAAAAAAAAAATATTAAAATTGAAATATTACCGTACCATCACTAATAATTATTAGTAGATAATAAAAGTTACACGTAGTTGAGTTCGGCGTTCTTTACGCCTTCTCGTTCTTCTTCCGGGAGATTATTTTTGGGATTGTTGCTCCTAGGTGCACTGGTGCGAATGGTCACCATTTCCTCGGCCCCGGCCACTTTATTTACGGCTAAAATATCGCCGTCCTCGTTGCAACTCAGAAAACAGTCGTTCGAAGTGGAAATAGCTAGTTTACCCTGTTTAAAAAACAAAATTATTTTAAATTGTAATATGAACAGAGTGAACCAAAACAAGTGAGAGTTTTATAACAAAATGTATTCTTACGTCTTGAAAAACAGGTTCCCATTGCTCCATACTTCCGATCGCGTCCGATCTGCCTACGATCAAACCTTCTGGACCCACTCGTAAATACTTTCCATAACCGGACTTGAATGCCACTTTTGTTTCATTTACTTTTACAGCTGTTAGCACATCTTCTGGATACGGTCCTTCACCTTAAAAAAAAAATAAAATTGGGTCTTGCTAAAATGTTGACCTAAAATGTCCTCGAATTTCAAACAACCTTTTTGAAGAGGCGGTCCCATTGTGAATAAACCCGTATCTAACGCTCTCATGTAACAATATGGAGCTAGTTCTATGGCAATTGGGCCGGTTATCTGCTCGATCTTCGTCACCTTCCACCAGTTTCCTAAAAATTATCGTATCGTCTGAGGGTTTTTAGTCGAGACTTTGTATTTATGCTAATTTATACCATGATCCGCGGTGTCTTGAGGGTCATATTTATCTATATCTGGGTCTCCAGTGATTCCTTGCCTCTTTCGCTTTTTGGATTTTTTACTAAAAATTTACATACAGTGAATTATATCATTATTTTCACACGGAATATTCAATCTAGGAGGATAGTATTAATTGTTACCGCACCTTTTCTTTTCTCCTTTTAAAACCAGTTTTCCTCGTTTCACATTCGCGTATTCAGCCATATTTTTAATAACCTATTTATTATTGTTTTAGTCAAATACAATTATTATATTGTTATGAAATTTAATTTTGACTTTAATTTGTGTACCAAAATACAATTCCGGAAGCTAATGAGGAAGTAAACGGTAGTGACGCACTATGTTATGGTCGGCTGCTACTGGTCTCATAAAAGCTTTGCAAGTGATGCAGCTTGCGAGGGGCAGAGGTGAGCAAGGTAATGGCGGCTGCCTTGAAAGAACGTGGCGCGCAAATATATATCGATTTTAAAATTATTTTAGACAAACTCGAGACTTTTATCGTTGATTGGGAAAAGATTTCTTATTCTTCTTTAAGTTGCGCCAGGTTTGAAAGCGCATTATTTGATATTAATTGTCATTTAATTAAATGTATTGAATGTTTACGATTTCAGCAAAATTTCTTCGCTTGCAGAACAGCGTCGAGCGTGTTCGGAAATACGCGTTCATCAGTTCCCTATCAAATTCTCAGCTGACTTGCAGGAGAAATTACTTTTTAAAATAGATTTAGCGTTAAGCGAGGAACTAAACACATTAAAGAATCACCTGTAAGCTTTATTTTTTGTAAATTTTGACGTCGCTGATTTACGCGCTCTTTTTTTTTTTTTTTTTAAGTATTTCATTGGAAAATATTTTAACCGGAGTGAAAGTTGAATGTTACGAAACATTTAGGATACATCGCACGCAGTTTAATAAAGACGAATTTTTGGGTTTAAGTTTAAAAACATCAGTTCGTCCAGAAGTCGCTCAAGTTCTTGAATATATCAATGACGTCAAGACTGTTCTGACGGAGGAGTATCCTTCTTTTTAATACACTGTACTATGTTCATGTAGCTGTTAATCAAAACGACGATCAGTCTGAGGAAGTTGGTCTTTCCTTAATAAAAATTGTTTTTAACAGCTATTTATATAGGAAAGCCGCTTTGCTACAATTTGACAACGATTCATCGCCCTCTATTTTGGAATCCTGGAAAGTGTGGATAGCAGACAAATCCGTTTTAAAGTGTAATGGATTTCATTTTTTTTTTAGCTTTTAAAGCCAAATATATAATTATGTTGCTGTATGTATAGCGTCTCGACTACTAATGCAATTTTGTTGATTAATTCGTGGAATGGAGAAAATGACGGAAGAAAGCGGAAAAATGTTTCCAGCAAAGACTAATTTAATGATCAGCGAAGTTCAGAGGATGGTTCTCTATGAAACTAAAGCTGTAAGATTTTTTTTAAATAAAAGATTGTTAATGTAATAATATTACGCTAATAATCTCGTGCATAATAATCGTAATTTACATAACTGTTAAGGCATGATTATTTTGACCTTTTCATTTTTTTAGAGTAGAATTGGAAAATTTAGAATTTGCATTAATACAGTAATCGAGTTACTAAAATAATTAAAGCCGTAATTTATTGATTCTTTCTCTTTATTTAACCTATAAATATTATACTTGATTGGTACCGGTATAATATTTTTACCAACTAACATAATTGTCCTCATTGGACGCAATAAAAGCGAAATAAATAATAAAAATTTCACATAATTATTTATTCTATTATTTTGTGTTTGGGTTGCTTCGTGGAATTTGTTCTGGCTATTCTCTAGAAAGTTACTAACGATTGTTTAAGTAAATGATTAGATTTGGATTTTGTTTTACAGAGATTTTATTTAATTGGATCGAACAACACGCAGACAAGATTTTGGGTTCTGAAAATTCACCGTACAGAACCAAAAGAATTACAAATTGTTGACGATAAAGTAATTCAATTTTTTGAAATGTTGTATATAGGATCAATCTTTTAATATGCTATGTAATAGGTTGAGTATACGAGCTCCGAAATTCGAAACTTGTTGACAATGGTGGAACACGGAAATAAGTCGAAAGTGGGTCAAAAAGGTTCATCTAGTATGCTTAGGACTGTTTCTGCTTTTGGAATTTTAGGTGAATTTTAAAATCGGTTTGATAATCTCGGAGGTTATAACATATAAAAGAATTTGTACTTTTTTCTCATTAAGGTTTTGTTAGGTTTTTGGAAGGTTATTACATAATTTTAATAACCAAGAGACGTCGAGTGGGTATAATTGGACATCACACGATCTACAAAATCGAAGAAACGTGCATGAATTACATTCCCAACGACTCATCTCGGAGTCAACATCCGGATGAAGCCAGATATGTGAAAATGTTTCAGAACATCGACTTATCCAGCAACTTTTATTTTAGTTATTCTTACGATTTGACCCATACTTTACAATACAACTTGACTTCCCCCATCGGAGTTAACGATGCTTGCTCCAATCACGGTAATTAATTCACTTTTGTCATTTCTGTACCTATTTAAAATGTACGGTACAAATTATTAAGGAATACAGTTTTTAATTGTAGCTTTTATTTATTTTCAAATTAGTCATATTAAATGATTTTTCGTAGCGGAGAAAGAGTTCTATTTTTATATATTAACTGTTTTACAATTTTGTTTGATATTGGAAAGAAGGTTAATGATAGTTTACAGTGAAATGTTGCTATAAAAGTAGCTTGAACCGTACGGTAATAAATTTCATTAAATTATTCTTAGGTTTTCGGATCTGAATAGGCCTACATGTATCTTAACTTTGAATGAATTTGCTAAATTATTTTATTTTTTAGACACTTTTGGTGTAACGACTCAACCCGTGGAGAAGTTTACGTGGAATTGGTACCTGTTGGAGTCTGTGAAGAGCGTGGTTCATCACGGGTGGATGTTGTATGTTATTCACGGCTTTGTGGAACAATCAAACATCAGCATTTATGGCAAACCCGTTTATCTGACGTTGATTGCTAGGCGATCTAACAAGTTCGCCGGAACAAGATTCTTGAAACGAGGTTCCACTGACGACGGCTACGTGGCCAACGAAGTTGAAACTGAACAAATTTTATTCGATGCTTCTCTCTCTTCGCTTCATTCCGGACATTTCTCGTCCTTCGTTCAAGTCAGAGGATCTATTCCTTTTTATTGGTCACAGGATACCACCAAGATGGTTCCAAAACCACCAATCATTAGTACGCTCTTTTTTTTTATTTATTTAAATTTTATTTGACTAATAAATTAAATTTTCAATAATTTTTTGATAGTTGAGCGTTCCGATCCTTTCTGTACTTCGGCCGGACGACATTTTAATCAACTTTTTTTCCGTTACGGGTCACCCATTATGGTGCTGGATTTAATTAAGGTAAATTTAATTGGTTGTATTTGTAGGACAGTGAATATTTAAAAAACAATTGAATTTTATTTTAAAAAAAAATTTAAACAGTCTTATACAGTCGCATCTTTAAATTATTATCCTTTTTTTGTCTTTGATTATGAAAATACTGTATTCTAATTTACATAGCCTAATGTTCAATTTTAGATTATGTTACAATGTCTGTTTGATTTTATGTTTGAAATTATATTTTTAAGAAACGAGAAAAAAAGAAACATGAAAGTGTGTTAGGTGTGGAATTTGTTGAAGTTGTGGAATATTTGAATCAATTCCTTCCTCCGCCTCATCGTCTGATTCACATTCGTTTCGACATGGCTCGCGCCAATAAGCAGTAAAGCTTTGATTTAAATAATGAAAATTTAGCTTTATTTTTAAATTAATTAAATTATTTTTATTCGCTTAGCAAAGAATCGAACGTTCTATCACAGTTGGCAGACATCGCATTAGACGCGATTCGAAAGACCGGTATATTTCACACTCGAGGACCACTCTACGCTCACAAAATAAGACCCGACTCTAAGTACTGTACCTTAATTTTCAAAGCGTATTTAAATTTTGATTTTGGTTATATACCAGATGGGTGACGTTAAAAGACGCGACAAGTGGAAATGTGTTGAAGCAAACAGGTGTTGTTCGGGTGAACTGCGTGGATTGTTTGGATCGCACAAACACCGCGCAATTTGCCATTGGAAAAGTGGCTTTAGCTTTTCAAGTAATTTTGGGAGAAATAAGATTTATTTGATTTTCTAAAATTACTTGTATTGTGACCATTATTTCTATTTTTGAATTAGCTCTATGCGTTAGGCGTGTTGGAGAGTCCCAACTTGGAATTTGATTCGGATTGCGTTCGGTAGGAACGAATTGTGATTAACTGAAAGCTTTATTTGAATTGAATTTTTTTTTAGAATGTTGGAAGAGCTTTATGAAGGCCACGGAGACACGTTAGCTTTACAGTACGGTGGTTCTCAACTGGTTCACCGTATCAAAACATACCGTAAAACAGCTCCTTGGACTTCGCAGTCTAGAGACATAGTCCACACTTTATCCCGCTATTATAGCAACGCTTTCTCCGACGCAGACAAGCAAAACGCCATCAATCTATTTCTCGGGGTCTACAGGCCTTACGACAACCTTCCTCCCATTTGGGAACTACATTCCGACTACAATCTGCATCACTTTGATAAGCCCAGCTGGACTCAAACGGAAAACCTTCAAGATTCTAAGTATGGTATTCTAATAATGTAATTTGACAATGTTTTCTTTTTTTTATCCCAGTAGTTATTTTAATAATCGCACTTTTAAGTGCTTTTATTAATCAAAATATTTTTTTTAAATGGGTCTCTTAAAACTTATTTAGTTTTCAATTTAATCTCAACTTTACAGTAGGCCTACCTATGTTAATTTTCATTATTTTTATTGTGTTTTAATGTCGTCATTTAAATTTAATATTATATCTGAAATATTAATTTTGTGAATAGGTTGACGAAGTGGTATGACGAAGAAGTAATTAACAGTTTTCCGCTTCCCTACGAGCAAAGTACCATAGATTATATTGTTTGTCATAATTTTCTTTTCTTAAATTCTATTTTGCTTTTTAGTGAGCAAAGTGATCTCGAAAGATGTGAATGTAATAAAAGCGTCGAAAAATGACGAGTGCTTGGACTCTTATGTTGAGTATTACAGGCCTTACGAGTTCACCGTTCTCAACGATCTTTTCGCTTACACTATGAACCACTCGGTCAGGGATTATATGCCAAATTTTACTACCGATTTCAGCCCTTTCACTGTTCGAGTGCGTCCTGGAAAACGAAGAGAAGAACTTGGGTAAATCCAACCTAAACATTCATTTTTAATCAGATTGTCAGCCAAATCATTTCGATCTGCACAAACACATTAATTTCGGGAATTAGTAATGGTGGATAATAAATTTAAAACTTTATTTTGTGCATTCTAGACTAATAGGAATTAATTAGATAATACTGAATCAGTTTGCAAATTTCAATTTTTAAAAATATGTTTTGTTGCAATGAATTTAAATGATTTGGAAAAAATATATTTAACAGTGAAAAGGGTTTTTTAGTTTAACAAATTTTTTCATTATTAATAAATGTATTGATTTGGTGTTTGCGTCGGTTCAGGGGTAGTGCAACCACTACGAACCCTTCAGTGACTGGTCAATCATCGTCCACTTCTTCTACATCCAGCAATACCGACAGTAGTTCCAGCAGCGATGAGAGCAGCGAGTTTGAAGTGGTGAACATTAATCAAAATCAGAGTGCGAGTGAAGTGAAGCAGGAACACGGAAATGAGCTGACGTTTGAGAAAGTTATGCCCAGCATGAAACAAGTGTATGGCATCGATATGAAAGCTCCTGTTGGCAACAACCTCTTCCAGTACAAGAGATTCGTAAACTTAGGAAGCGGATTAAAACCTATGGAGCCGGAAGAGAAAACAGTACGAGACCCCAAAGGGATTGTTCTGTAAGTTTCACATTTTGATCTTCCATCATTTTGTCTATCAGTTTGTTATAATGGTTTTGTGCTGAATAAAATATACATGTATGAGCTTTCTTCTATAATATTAGCATTTAGGTTATTAATTGAAATATTTTTTTTCTGATAGGATTCAGAGTAGTACTTTATCCAAGAACTCTTCAGTGAGTGTGAAGCCTCCGACAGTGAATCGTGAAACTAAAGAGATTTACAAGACTTATGTGGAAAGAGGTTCAAAAGGAGGAGTGAAGCCATCTCATAGGGATATGCACATTTATCATGCATATTTAGTATGTAAGTAATTTACAGTTTTCAAATAATTGAATTACGATTGGAAAAGTTAATATAAAATCCATGAGGCTTAGATGCAATAGCTATGAAATTTTTTTTGTTAAGATTTTTATTTACAGTGTACATTAACTATTTAATTTATTCTAAATAAGATGTACAGACGTACTGTATTAAGAAGTGCTTTTTAAGCAATGTACGAGTCTATTAAGAAATTGAGGTATAAAAATAAAATACTTTATATAAGTATTTTTAAAGAATATTCGACTTTGTTTTAAAGGCTACTATTATAATATTATTATACTGTAATTCGAGTTTTTTTTAACAAATTATTAACATTTTATTTTTTTAAAATACAGATACAACAATTATTTTTTAAATGCCGGTAGTACAATTTTACGATGTTACTAACACTTTTAAATAACAATTACGAGTATAAAATTGAAGACAAAAATACTTCTATTTCATATTTTCACTACCTTGTAGTGAAAAATTAGAAGTGAAACGTTTCGATGATAAGTTCATGATACAGTAGTTTATTGTTTTTATAAACTTATTTTCTTGTCGCTTCAAAAGATTTTAATCCTTTTTCTACTAGTTTGAAATCTATTCCATCTTCAACAAAAATACAAGTTACACCTAATTTTTTAACGTCAGAAATATTTCCATATTCATCGTCAAAAAATATCATATCCGAATATTCGATTTTGGAGTTTTCATTGATTCTAAAGAAAAAAGAAACAAAATTTTAAGAATACAAATACAGGGTACTATTTAATTTTTATTTTTAAAATAATTATGAATGTTACGGTATAACAAAATATGTGCAGTTACGTCACAGATATTTACTGGTTAAAATGGGTTATTTTCGAACCCTGGTGTATTTCCTTGTATGTTAAATATTGATCCAAATCCAACAAATTGAGAAGATCTTGGGCTCCTTTTGAATCACTCATTCTGTAGCACAGGCAAAATAAAATAAACGTAACAATAAAACAAATATAAAATTATAATAAAACATTACCTCGAGGCAATTCCGATTAAGTAACCATCACTTTTTAAAGTCTTTAATATTTCGGGCACATCTTCGTAAATTTCAAGGTATTGACCGTTTGAATCAACTATTCTTCCATTTCTGCAAAATTAGTACAGTAGGCCTATAACTTTCTCATATTAATGAATTTTTATTTTATTATCATTTACCGGTAAGATTTATTATAGTTAATATTGTAATATAATGATAAATTAATAATTACTTTAATTTTTTGTATGGTGAGGTGGTATGTCCGTCCAACCAAAAAGGCCACAATGTGAAATCTAGATTACAAAAATAAATAATTATTTCAGACGTTTAGACATGTTATTTAAATAATTACCTAAATCAAATACGATTAACTTAGGTTTGCGACTCATCTTGCGTAGAAAATCTTTAATTCTGAACAGTTTTTGAATAAGTCGATGTTTACATAGTGATGATAAGTTGTATAGCGCCAATAAGATTCAACCAGCGAAAGATTGCACCACCTTACGTCAAGTTCAACGATACCTTATAACAAAAGATCGGTTAATGACTCAATATTTTATTACAATCATGTACCGTAATGAAACTTAATACATGCAAACAATTTCAGCCAAATCACACATATTCTATACAGACGCAATTTTTATAAAATAATGTGGCCGCTCCCTGCCGCACGGGCCAGATTTAGGCGATAAGAGAATTTCCCATAGACGGGTATCAGCATAATCACGACCTATGAGAAATTTACCTTTAGATTGCCTGTGCTGCAGGTAGCAAAACCATTAAAACTTTTATAAAACTTGAGTATAGAATGCACGTGATTTGGCTGGAATTGTTTATTACGTTTCGGTATGTAAATGTAACCAAGGAGAGATGTAACCATAATGCTTACCTTGTGGGACCGATAACACGAGTGCGAGGGTATAAAATGGGGATGTCGAGATGAGAAAGGAGAATTATTGTTACTAGTAGGCTATGTCAAAGCGACCGACTGCAAAGACGTTTCTTTCATGTCGAAAAAATTTGTGTTCAGTACTTTGTTGTCAGAAATTAATGAGCAATACACGGTACCACGTCACATACGTAACGTTTTCGATAAATTGGCATGGCATTAACAGAAATTAATTTTTGACGTTTGTTATTCGAACGTCAGGTACCTTCTTCGTCACCCACCTAGGAAAGAAAAAAATTTTGTTTATTTATCTAACCATTCATAATATTATGAATCATATCACTCTGGTTACCTCATAGAAGACGTTCTTACGAACCTTAGCAACTGTTACTATCACACTACCGTTAGTAACCATATTTACAGTAATACAAATTCTCAAGCACATAGCGTAATCGGTTACGCATCTACTTTTTTGGGTATATCGATAAACTTTAACTGCACAATTTGTATTTTAAATTATATTATGGCGTTTAAAATTTACATACCGTAATAAATTCCAGTTGCAGGAAGTGCCTTGCGTGTGCTCATCCAAGTGCATTATGGGTTACGCATTCATTCATAAATTGCAGGGTGATGACGTATACACATTTGCGGGGAAGAAAGCTTACATGGTGGAATTGCATCGCTTATTGGTATTTGTATGGAAATTAATGATTAGTATTAAAATATTTGTTATGTAAAATTAAAATGGATATTATTAGGATCCTATTGAGACATATAAAATCTATAAGAAATTTAAGATCGATTTTGTCATTGAAAATATAATAGGACAACAGCATTTTGACTCATTAATTTGCATTTTATTTATCTTAATTACAACAATTATTTTTAAAAACTATTGCACCTCCAAGGTATTAATCACCGGTACATTATAAATTTATAATAAACTATTCAATTTTTGTTTTACATAATAATAAGAATAACTTTTTCGCTAAACTGGCGACATTTCGATAAAAAAAAGAAAGTCTGAATAACCAATATGCATTTACAAAATGACAAATTTTTTAAATTAAAATAGTATTACTTTACATGTACATAATTATATAGATAAAAATAGCTCTCTGCAAATTTATATTTTTACTAGTGAAACATTAATATTAAAATAATATTGATGTTACATTAAAAGTACTTGTAGTTTCTTTTTTTTTTTACATTTATTTTCTTGTCTTCGCAAAAGCTTCAAATCCTTCTTCTAGTAGTTTAAAATCTACTCCTTCCTCCACTAATATACAAGTTGTACCTGACAATCAAAAATCACTTGTTCAAAGTTAAGGAATATTCAAAGTAACAAAAATGAATTAAGTTAATTTTCAGGAAAATGTACCTAATTTTTTGATGTCAAAAATATTTCGATGTTCATCGTCAAAAAATATCATATCTGAATAATCGATTTTCGAGTTTCGATTGATTCTAAATAAAACAGGAATAAAATTGTAGGCAAATTTTTTGAAAAAATATTTTTACGAGATAGAGAAGTCGTTATATTCTACTAATAATATTTACTTATTAAAATGCGTTATTTTCGATCCAGGATACATTTCTTTATATGTGAAATATTTATCCCAATCCAACAAATTGAGAAGTTCTTGCGCTCCTTTTGGATCACTCGTTCTGCAACATAGAATAAAATATGCAATAAGCAAAATACTAATGAAAAAAACATTATAATCTACAAATTACCTCGAGGCAATTCCGATTAAATAACCATCACCTTTTAATTTTTTTAATATTTCGGGCACATCATTGTAAGTTTTTATGTGTTGATCGTTGAAATCAACAATTTTTCCATCCCTATACGAGATTAATATGGTTCACAAACATAAATTAACTTTTTTTTTAAATTTACAAACATTATAAGCGGTATTGCAATTTCAATACAGTATTATGGTGATTAATAGTCATTACTTTAATTTTTTGAACGGTGGTCTGGTGTGATAATCCAACCAAAAAGGCCACAAGGTAAAATCTAATGACAACAATCAATAGCAATAATTAGTCGAGCCTCGAGGTTAAATCTGAAAAGTCGTAAAGTTTAAATAATTACCCAAATCGAATACAATCAACTTAGGTTTTGGGTTCATTTTGCGTGAGAAACCCTTTAACTCAGAATAAGTTGATGTTTAATCAAAATCGAGACGTCAGAAACTGTTGTATTGCACCAGTACGTAGAAGTAACATTTTTCGAGACGGTTTTTGATTCGGCGAAATTGACTGATTTCCAAGATAGTGCCGACGGTTAATTTCTGACGTTTGTTATTCGTCAGGTTCCTTCCTCGTTATCAACCTATGACAAAAATTTGTTCATTTGAATTGTTATTACCTGATCTAGATCTGATTGAATGTTTGGTAAGGTTTTGTTATATCACCTAGGCTACTTACATTGAACACGAACTCACCGGGAATTCGATTCTTCTTCACTTATCTCATTTTTATGCAGAATTTATTACACCGCGGTTCAATTATTTTATCGTTTCAAAAGTGTATACTGTATCAATAAATTATAAAGGATACAATTAAAATTCTTTAACTAAAATAATGACGTTTAAAATTACATAATTTCCAGGTAAAATTGCGTCGTCCTTGAGTGCTAGTGCATTATGGGTTACGCATTCATTCATAAATCGTAGCGCGATGACGTACTCAAGTTTTGCGGGAAAGGAGGCTGTAATGGCGGGAATTATCTCCATCTCTCTCATTGGTCAAATATTTGGTTTAAACATTTAACATTTTAATTTTAAAACATAAAAATTATGTCATTTATTTTAATTTTAAAAGTAATATTGTAAATTGTTTATTTGTTAATTAAAACTACGATGGCTGTTGTTTACAAATTAAATTAAGACGAAATGCAGTTGGTGACGTCATTAATGGCGTTCAATCAAGAGCAGAACGAGGTTGCAAAGACGAAAATGTGGTTAGGTTTTGCATTCAAATTTGAGTGATTTTACCTATTTTGTCTACGTTAGCGGCTTTAACTGTGAAATGCGGATTTTGTGATCAGTAATTATCAAACTGTATAAGTTTAATTAAGAGTAAAGATTATGTGTTTTTGAAACGTGTTTTACGAGACTGAAATAATGTCCGGACGAGGACGAAAAGCCAACATCTCGTACGTTAAGCCTCCCGAACCAGCGTTTTTAAAACGGATTAAGGAAAAAGTGGGATATAAGGAAGGACCCACGGTGGATACTAAGGTAAATTAATGATATCTTTTATTTAAAAAAAAAATCGTGATGCACTTATTGAAGTGTATGATGAAGCACAGGTGGGGTAGACACTGGTTCACAATGATGCTGTTGTCATAGAAACAAACGTTGGACATCGACGAAGATGGGGAGGATGAGAAAAAAGCGGAGAAGGACGACGAAAAGCCCGTGGTGGTAGTTCTTCAAGCCGGGGATTTAAGTCAGGAAGAGGCGGAACGAATCGTGGATAAACTCCGAGCAGGTTTGACAAATCACTTTTCAATAATAATATCAATAAATTAATCGATCGATCGATCGATAAATAGAGGAGACGGAGACCGTGGAAAAAGACCCGAAAATTACTTTCAAGAAGCCAGGCAAACGCTCATCGTCCACCGAAGAAACAAACACTTGCTCAACGAGTAAAAAAGCTAAACAAACGGCATTAGTAGTTGGTGCGAAACGAGCGATACCGGTAGGGACCGATGGCGCCGACAGCAAACAGGTGAACAACAGGTCCTTGCTTTCCTTCGACGACGAAGAAGATGACGATTAACATAATTATTAAGTAGCACTCGAGTATAATTTTATTCAAAGGTTTTTATCCCGTTTTTAACGGAACGATAAAACGGTGTCGTGATTCTTTGAAAGAGCAAAATTTAAAAAAAAAAAAAAAAAATTTTGGAAATCAATACTATTTCTGCTTAAAACTAGAAACTTTTTGTGATTAACTTTTCACATTTTAAAATTGCAACAGGTGATTTCTAGTTTTTAGGATTTTGTTTGAAAAATAGAAAAAAAATCATTTTTTGACTACAGCAGTAACAATAATTATTTTTTCTCAATATTTTAACCATACATTAACATAATATGCTTAATGCACGTCACTCGCATATTGCAATTGAATCAAATTAATAATATGTATTTTTTTTTTTTTGGTCTCAGGAATATTGCAAAGTCCCAATCCGATTTTATTAGATAATTATCAGCAAATTTTTTTTTTTTTTAAATTCTAAGTTATCGGTAATTAAATACTGAGCTTATTTCTATTCTGTACTTCTCGTAAACACACTTACAATGTTACGGTATGTGATAAATTAGCTGAGAACAAGTGCTTCCAGAGTGTTAAAACTAAAATGTACTGTATTTGGTTTTTTAACTATCCTTAGTAATTAATTTGCATTGTAAAATTCAGGAAAATTTGTAATACAGTATTTTAATAGAAACTTTATGGTTTTTAAATATTATTTTTCATTAAATTTTTTGCTGTGTTTACACCGCGATCCCAACCAAACACATGCAACCGATTTTTTTTTTCCTTCCATGTATTTATTTTTCTTTAACATTTCTAAATACATTGGAGCATAAAACTCACGGAAAAACCATAAATAAACAAAAAGAAGAAGAAAACCCCATCTTATAAACTTTTCTATGTAAATAAACTTTTATTGATCAAAAATTTGTTGTAGATTAATCATCAAATTAGCATTATTTTTTTTTTTTTTATATAATATATACCGGGTAACTTATGAATAACTGTAAATATTTTGGCAGAGATTTACGAGTGCAGTTTATTGTATACAGTACGTGAATGAATGAATCAAATCAGCTGTTTATTCGTTTGCGAACAAAAACAAATGTTGATTCCATCCAAAACTTTTGTTATGAAATAATAATCCGGTAACTTTTATTATGCCCATTTGTTTACATCGAGCCCACCTTAACATAATAATAATTCATTTTTTTGTGTCTTAATAATAATCATTAGTTAATTAATTAATCCGGTGATGAAATGTGGGCGGTGGTTGACCGGTGGGTGGGTGTTCGTGTCTCAACTCGCACTTGCCCGGGGGGGTCAAAGGTGGTTCTGTGAACGGAAGTCATGGTTTTTAGGGGGGGCCCATGAGCGCGGTGGGGCCCAAAAACGCGAAAGAAGAGCGGAGTCGAGTGAGGGAAAAGAGGGGGGCCCGCCAGAGTGTGGTAAGAGGAAGATTGGGGCCCAGGAGATAATGATGAAAAGAGGGGGCCCCAAACCAGTTCCTCCCAACCGTCGCCCCCTCTAGCGGTTGCCTAGCGCGTGCATTTCCGGTTAAGGTGGGGCCTAGAATGGTTAACTCCGTAGTGGGTTGGGCTTCACCTCTTAAGTCGGACACTCGCGATTGGTCGGACCCGGCGCCCCAACTCTCATCTCGGGTCTTTACCATTGGTTAAACGGGTGGTCGCTTTACACAGTGCGTTGACGTCACGGCGTATTTGACGTCACGTGACGCGCTTACGCCATTTTGCGCTGGTTGGGCGATGGGAAAGAGGAGGAAGTGTGTAGGGGGGTGTTCAGTCGTAGTAAGGAGGTTATCCTGAATGTACGCGCGGTGCGTTTTGTCCTCTCTCTCTCAAAAAAACCTTTTTATCACCCTCCCCCACGTTACTTTTTTTTTTTCTTTTTCTTTGAATGTTTTTTGGCGGACAATACATATCTTTCTCGGGCTTCGGAATCTAACGCGGAGACAGTTCACCACATCCCCGGTAAGTTGTTTATCCTTAGTTTTTGTGAGGCAGGGCTTTAAATTACGCGCGAAAGTTACGTTAGGCCTCGTAACACGTACTACCCAGCATCGAGATCGTGTGTCAATATTTCTCTCTCGGCTTTTGCCTTGTGTTTCTGCAGCCCCGTACACCGATAGAGGGTGTCACCACCGGAAATCGAAACTCGGGTCCCGATGGTAGAAAGAGAATATTATGAGGGGTTTCGGGGGGAAATTTTAATTCGATAATTAACGACGGTCGTAACGCGAAACATTAAGCCTAGTTTGTTAGCGAACGCCAACCTGTGTAATGCGGACGTTCGACTTACACAGAGGTTCACCGTGAGGCGCGCATCACCACGCAGTGCTGCGAAAGGAAAACGTGGAACCCCTGAGCGGAGTTGTACCATTTCCGCTCTTTGGCCGCTCTCGCTTAATCAAAAATTGTTATCTTTCGTAATTTTCGGATTTTATTATCGATGAAAACACCCGAGCGATGATTTTTTCATGAACGTTAAGAATTTATTTATTTTTTGAACGAAAGCGGTTCATTTATATTTTATATTTTTTTTTTTGAGGGGGTCGAAAAGCTCTATGGCCAAAAGTCATTCAAAAATATTGGCAAAGTGATCCGGGTAGAGCGCGGTTCGCTTTTGAACGATACGCTCACTCGTCAGCCATCTTGGCCCCATCCAACTTTGCGATCAGATGTGCGTGTGATAATGACGTCGATTTAATTTTTTTTTTTTTTTTTGTTCTCGCTCATCCCCGCTTTTTTTTTTCTCGTTCACTCAACTCCCCCCGACATACTCCGCCCTTTCAATACGATTTCGATAAATCTCCGATCAATTACTACAGGTGCTGTTATTAAACAGGGATGTAAGCATTAATTCGCCGTATGTAAATAAAAATGTTGCATTAAGCGCCCGCGCGCGCGAACAATTACAAGTTTTTTGGTAGTAATGACCTTGGGAGGAGACAAACTACATCGCGAGGTTTGATTTTTCCAATTAATGATAATAATAATAATTTTTCAATAACGGATGAATGTTTCGATTATGTTGTTCCAATATTGTTTATCCGTTAACAGGGAGTTGTAAAACAACGAAAAAGTTTTGGTTTTGGTTTTTTTTTTCTCTACGCGTTTTCGTAAGCTGTATTTACACGAGCAATTTTGTTCGCTGCGCTCAAAGCTTAATTCAAATTCTCATTTAAAATATGGCATGTAGTTCTTTATTTTAATGTTTATTTAGAGACTTTTTTCTTCTTCAATTAAGACAGGTACATTTTTAAATCAGAAGATAGGGATTTAGTTGTGACGGGAGTGGCTCGTGTAATTTCGTTTGCGTGGGAAATCCACTTGAAAAAAGTGTAGGTGGACCGTGGATTTTAAAGCGCAAATCAATGTAACTAGTCCTTAATCTATGGAGGAATACAAATTAATGGGGATTGGAAAACGTTCCAAAATAATATTTTTCAATGATTGTGTTTTGATTCCATATGCGTTAATACACATGATCCGTTCTTAATGGATTCAATCAAAATAAACGCGTAATCATGTTCCAAGTAAGCTTAAAATTGGAATTATCTCGTTTAATTACATTTTTTTAAAAAAAAAAAAATATTTAAAAATTTGGTCGTTAAAAATATTTTTTTTGTAGGGCGCCGTGGGTTTTGGTTAAGTTTTCATATCCGCCTGAGGGCGCTTCGTGTTCTCTTGTTTATCGCGTGATTAACGTCCGCCATTTTCCTCTTCTCGTTAACGCGTTCTTTACCCAAAACGAACCAAACACACAACTCGCTTCTTCGTTTTTGCGCACTATCTCTCGTACACTCTTTCTCTCTTATTTTTTTTTTTTACCACCCTCGTTCGCTTTTTTTCACTAAAAATAGTTAACAGTTAGCCTCCTCACCTGCCCCAGCGCCAGAGAAAACGCTGTTCGATAACGTTTTTTTAATTAAATTTTTGCAGTATTAAACGAGGGGTGTAAATAGAGGGCGAGGTAGAGGTTAACGCCGAGAATTCGCCGGCGTTTTCCCCATTGCAATCGGCGGCGTTGTCGCTCATCGAAGGCGGCTTTAAAAGGAGAACTCGATTTGCGTCGTTTCGTTTCACGTTAAACGAGGTGCTCAGTACAAGTTTCACAATCTCTCACTCGCTTTGCAGGGTTCCGTTTCGCGTTAATCGAGGGTCTCTGCTCGTTACTCCCTAATCTCCATTCACTTCACGTTTCGTTCGCCGTTAAATGAGGGCTCCTCGCGTTGCTTTCAAATTCCCTACTCACTTTCCACCATTGACTTAAACTTCATTTAATTTTTTGTTTAAATAACTTTAATATTTTTAATTTAAATGTCAGTTTATTACGATCGCTTTAACGAACGTATGCAGGCACTTCACTCTTATTAAATGTATTTTTATTATTTTTTTTTTTTTAAATTATTAATTTTTATTTTAGTCGCCACAGGCAGATTTGAAGAAAACAAATAAATATATACTGTGACACCTAGCAAGAGTTTAAGTACATAATACATATTCAAAATATTATTCGGACATCGCCAATCTGGGTATACAATATACATTTGTAAAAACGTAGAGTATAATGAAGCTAAAAACGTCAAATCGAGGTTTTGCTACGTGCTTTAGAACTTTATTGATCGAGTTTTAAATTGAATTTCCGAAAATTGTCTTTAGAAAAAATTTCTTAATTTTTTTTTTTTGCCATTTCTATTTTTTTATAGAACGTTTTGCTCATTTAGTAATTTTATTGAACAGGGTTTAGGTATTTAAATTTTTATTTTTTTGCCAGTAAAACCGGAAATTGAAGGTGACCTAAGGTGTGGTCATGAACCCTGACATGCGATGGGTTTGATAGCTAAATAGTTCTTATTGAGAGTTTTTTTTTTTTTGGAAATTATTGAGTATGGCTGAATCAGCGAGAGATTATAATTATGTACGTGGCACTTCCGGTTTTGAATTGGGAAGGTTTTTTTTAAAAAAAACATTAAATAATTTATGTGTTTTCTAGACTACAGTAGTTTGAAACTGAAATTGAAAAATATTTCATGAAGGTTGAGATTTATTTTTTTTTGTGCTGGAAAACGATGAATCGGGGTTTTACTTGAGCGACGAATTCTGAAAATGAAAGAAAAATGTTGGGAAAGTGAGGATTTGAGTTCCTTCCTTCTCTCGAGCTTTTGAGACAGAAAAATTAAAATCAATAAGTCGCTTAATTTCAAAATAACAATATGATTGTTGAATGTCAGCTGATTGGATTACGGATTTCAAAATTTAATGCTAAGCCAAGATTGTTTTTATAATTTTTTTTTTTTTTTTTTAAAATAAGTGCTTTTTGTCAAACTTAATTATTAATCTCTTTTTTAAAAGTGGATGAAATTTCAGATAAATGCAATTAATTTTAGTGTCGTTTTAGCGGTAAACGTACCGTGTTAGACGCGAGGAATCTGTAGCAAAAGCGAAAATGCTTAATTATTTATCGGAGTTTTGTCTTTCTTGTTAATAATTTGCATTTCTTAAAAAAAAAAAAAACGCTTTATAGTATCTTGGATTTTTATTTTTTGGTTTTTGAATTATTACGAGTTGAATGTTGTAATGGTTGACCGCGTAAAACGAGGGAGCGCTGCGCATGCGTCTCGCGGGGAGGGAGTTGACGTCACTGGCTTGAAAAACAATTTTTGGAGTGTACAATTAGCGCCCTCGAGCGGGATTTTTCGGCTAGCTACGGGAACTTCCTGACTTTAATCTTTATTGGAGAAAATGGTTTTTGCCAAGGAAGGTTGCTCGAACACGATGTGCTGCACCAATGGCTACGCGGCGTCCGCTAATAGGTAAAACTCACTAAACGCAACATGTACGGGGTGCTAAATAATGATTTTTGATTTTAAGCCGGAAAAAAAATGCACGTGGTTAGGGCTGAATAGTTTCAACGGTGGGCGAGTTTTTTAATGGGATAAAATAATTTTAAGTGAAAATACTTTTCAAGTTTCAGTAAATTTTACGTGGTTCTTGGGATATAAATGGGGTTTTTTTAAAAAAATTAGTTTGTGATTAATTAAAAAATAAAATTACAGTTGATCGTCCAATAGCCACATGGTTGTAAGTGTACTAAACAAACAAATGTTTTATTTTATTTTACGTTTAAATTTTTTTTTTTTTAATTAAATTAATTTGCGAAAAAGGTTTTTTTTTTTTTTGAGATAAACCTTTAAAAACGTTACTCTAAATTTTTCCTTTGTATTTTTATAAATGAGAAAGTGTGTTTTTTTTTTTTTTTAATTTTAAAAATAATGGTGAAACTAATTTTAAACTTGAAAAGTATTATTGCACGTACAGTGCATATATCAATGAACGTGGTAGAATAATGATTATAAATTTTAAGATGTTTATGGATTTAAAATGTGATCAACACAAAAATAATGGACGGCGCAAGGCGCCTTCCACCCCCCATTCCAGAAAGAATCTCAAATTAAGGTAGATAAGCGTAGATTTGAGGAAGATACTTGCTGAGATATTTTGAAAGTGCGGAAGTTTATTAGAATAATGTACGGTACAGTACAGTACTTGTGTTTTAATCCATTAACTTGCCCAAGTAACTTTTAATATAACTTTAGATTAAGATTACAGGTAGTTTGTCTTCCCGAGCAAATGGCTGACAATACTTGCAGCGAGACTCTTTCATTAGCAGAGCGTTTTGAGAAATCTTCCACTTTTTTTTTTTAAATTTTTTATTTCATTTTCTTACATTATAATTATGTACAGTATTATTTTGATACGAGTATAACTTAGATAATTTAAGGTTAGTCGAATTATTATTTAAAACCATTTTGTAGAAAATAGTTGTGAAAATATAATTCAGAAATAGCTCGCTTATTAAAAACAAAGGGACTTAAAATAAAAATTTAATTAGAATAAATATCATGTTTTATCAGTTGACCGATAACGTAATAAAATACCGTAACTAAAATTTGCAAATGATTTAATGAAATGTAAAGGCACGGCAAATAATAAAGTGTTGATTCGCTGAAATACTCGATGAACGGGGAGAAAAAGGTAGGCTGCAACATGTTCCGAAATTAGCTACCTTAACTTGTGGAATAATTTGCTACTTTTATATTTAACCTTGGAAATTTCAATTTAATGATTATGAATTGCATAAAAGTTTATAATAATTACAATATTGTGTTCCGAAAGTCTTCTACTTCCGCCTCTCCACACGCAGCAAGACGAATTTGCTCGCCATTGACCACGGCTGTCTCAATAATTATGATTACAACTTGGTCAAATTAGGCCGATGTCTGTATACGTCACTGTGACGTCAATTTTTAACTGCTGCAACACATAAAGAGTAAAAAAATGGTTATGGTACTTTAATTAGTATAGTGTTTTTAAAAATGAAACTAGATTTGAAGGAGTCGTTATGGTTTTTAATTGCAATTTTTAATTTAGTTTTTAAAAATATTATTCCGAATTATTTAAGAAAAGATTCTTAAAATTGATGTATTTACAGTAGAAAAGTTCGAAAAGTCCATTCAAGGTTCTAATTAAAAAAAAGTTTCTAAATGTTCCAAAGTTCTCGAATTTGTAAACGTAAGATGTTTTAATGTGATTAATAATAATATTAAATTAAATTAATATACTGTATTGTTTGGGGGGAATGCGGGGGGGGGGGGGGGGAGGAGTTGGATTACTTTTACAGTACAGTACTACAGTTAAACCTGTTTAGAAGACCAGTGGTAGGGCAAAATTGTCAGTGCAAAAAAATTAATTGATGCAATTCCGATTATCAGCATTCATTTAAAGTCGTTGAAACCGAATTCATAGTTGAAAAAGATGTTTTAATCAAATTTCCTATAAAAAATTGAATCGTTTTTCATTTTTATAAAATGATTTAATGTATATGCCATTCACATGAGAAAAGTCGAACAAGGTGATGGACATTACCATTCTATAGAAAGAAGGCAAAATTTACCGTTTCATTAAACGCAACGGTAAATTTTGTTTTTGAAACTGAGTAACTTTAGACAAAGCTTAATCTGTTTTTGTTCTGTTAAAATTGATGATTAAATGGCCTCGACTATTGATCGATTACGTAACCGGAAGTTTATAAGCTCGTATATCAAGTCGCCATTTTCGAAACGAAATATTGGTAGCTTATTATTGAGATTTTTTTTTTAATACCAGTACTGTACAGTACTCGTTTTGGGTAAATTTTTGTGCCCACAAATGGGATCTTGGAGCTTAATTTATCTTTCTAACTTTAAAGTTGCAAAAATTAAATTTTCATTTAGGATCAATGTTATTGCTGATTCTTATATCAATTACCTGTACTTTTTTAATTACGTTTTTTTAAAATGGGTATAGCATAACACTCCATTTTATAAAAATGGTTTTTGAAAACTGCCAAATTTCAGATGTTGAATGATTTTGCTATTTCAACTCCACAGTTTTTTGATTAAGAATATTCTTTCAGAGTATTATTTTTAGTAATACAGTACAGCTCTCCCGTTATTCTGTTACTTTGTTGTAGTATGTACACTATCTTAACTACCGGTACTGTATTTTTTAAAATAAAACTTTTTATTATTTTCAGTCATTATTGGGGTTTAGTGAATGTCCGCATAATTTTTTTTTTTTTATATTTTTTTGAATTTGTATACTGTAATAATTATTATTATGATGATTGACTATTATGTCAGTTCTGCTACTGAGTGAGAAGTGACGAAATTTCAATTCTGACGATAAATTATTAATAACTAACATTATTTATTATAAAAAAAAATGTTTGAAAATATTTTTTTGTTTTTATTTCTAGTTATGTTTCGGATTTGAATCGAATAGGTCAGCTGGCAGCTGTTAGTTAAGAAAGTAAGTTGATATTCTGTTGAAAATCGTTAAGCGTGAGAAAAAGTGTTGAGATTTTGTAATGAAACTCTGCATCGAAAATATATTAATACAGTATGTATTTAAATTACGTTCCGCATCGGCAAAAATATGCGATACGGTATAAATTTTAATAACAATTTAAATTTTTTTTTTTTTTTTTTGGAAAAGTGAATTTATTAAAATACGGTATTACTTTCAACATTACAGTAACGTGTCACTTTTATTGTTTTGTTTTAAAAAAAAGGACACTTCACATAATGATGATTGACTATTTGTCAGTTCTGCTTCTGAGTGAGAAATGACGAAAATTCAAATTCTGAAGAGATTTAATCTATTGAAATTAACGAAATTATATTTTGTAAAGCTTCTTTGGCGGCGTAAATTTAATATATATTTTGTGTTTTTTATAGTTGTGGTTCGAATTATGCCAAAAGTTTGAAAGAAGAAACGGCCACATCTTAGTTATTGGGTAAGTTTTAAAATAATTACCGTGGTATTATTGTTATCCGAGAATACATGAGAGATTGATTTTTAGAAAAATGTCCTAATGCTTAGAAATTCAAATTTATTTCTTTTAATCTGAAATATTTTTATTTGACATAATTATTGTATCATACATTAATAATTTATAAATACAGTATAAGTTAACGTTTCTTAATGAAAAGATGATTTAAATGTTTTTCAAAATGCTGTATAATATTTAGTTATACAGTATACATGTATGCACAGTACATGCACTTAGATTTACACGTTAATTATGTGCAATTTTGTAAATGGCAACATTTGTTTACATTAGATATTTGAATGAAAAGCTGGGTTTTTGTGGTTGCGTAATTTTAAAATTAATTATTAAAATCGTTTTCTATGATCTGGGTTATTGGAATTAATTAAAATAGTGAGGACAGATTTATTTATGTCAGTGTTGCTGCTAAACATTTTGTTGGTATCTTAATAATTATTGTCGTTTTATTTAAGTTATTTGGAAAACATTTCAAGAATAGTTTGGTAATTTTTTATTTCAAAATGATCGATTAAAGTAATTTCTGTTACTCCGCCATGACGACAATTTTTTTTAAAAATTATGTGGTTATTTAAATTAAATTTTAAAAATTTAAATAAACTTACTTGTTACGAAGTTGTTAAATCCAATAGTTCATAGTTGCATAAAGTTTATGTTCGGTTTTTATTTAGTTAAGGTCTACTATAAAAATGATGATTGACTAATAATTGTCAGTTCTGCTTCTGAGGCTTGACGATACCTGTTAATTCTGAGGCTTTATTTTGTTTAAATTAATTTTTAAATGTAACAAACAATTTTAACTAAAAATTCTTGTGTATTTACTTGTTTCTTTTAAGCTGTGAAGAAAGTACTGTCTTGATGACCGGTTTTTAGTAGAAGTCGAGCAACGCTTTCATTATGTGAGTTTTCGGCTATTTAAAATTATTTTATATTTTGAAAATGATGATTGACTATTTGTCAGTTCTGCTTCTGAAGCTTGATGATTATGTTAATTCTGAAGTTTTTTTTGTTTTATTTAATTTTTAATTATAGCAAACATTGTTAATTAAAAATTCTTATTTTGTTAACTTTTTTATTTTTAGATACGAAGCAAAATCTGACGAGTGATATTTAGTAGAATTAAAGAAACAATTTGAATTTGTAAGTTCTGGTTTTTTTTTTTTTTTTTTTTGTATTTAATTAATTTTTATTCTGAAAATGATGATTGACTAATTATTGTCAGTTCTGCTTCTGAGGCTTGATGATTATGTTAATTCTGAAGTTTTTTTTGTTTTATTTAATTTTTAATTATAGCAAACATTGTTAATTAAAAATTCTTATTTTGTTAACTTTTTTATTTTTAGATACGAAGCAAAATCTGACGAGTGATATTTAGTAGAATTAAAGAAACAATTTGAATTTGTAAGTTCTGGTTTTTTTTTTTTTTTTTTTTGTATTTAATTAATTTTTATTCTGAAAATGATGATTGACTAATTATTGTCAGTTCTGCTTCTGAGGCTTGATGATATCAGTTAATTCTGAGGCTTTTTTTAATTTCAATTAATTTTTAAGCATAACAAATTATTTCATCTAAAAAATTTTATCAACTTTTGTTTTATTCTTTTAGCTACAAACCAATTTCGAGTGAACGGTTTTTAAAAGGCGACAAGAAATCCTTTCAATTGGTAAGTTCTGGGGTTTTTTTTTAATTTAATTAATTTTTTTATTTTGAAAATGATGATTGACTATTTGTCAGTTCTGCTTCTGAAGTTTGATGATTATGTTAATTCTGAAGTTTTTCTCGCTTTATTTAATTTTTAATTGTAGCAAACATTGTTAACTAAAAATTCTTATTTTGTTAACATTTTTTATTTTTAGTTACGAAGCAAAAGCCGATGATTGATTTTTAGTGGAATTCAAGAAACAATTTCAATTTGTAAGTTCAGATATTCTTATATATCGTTAATTTTCTTTCTTCTGAAAATGATGATTGACTATTTGTCAGTTCTGCTTCTGAAGCTTGATGATATGTTAATTCTGAAGTTTTTCTTGTTTTTTCTAATTTTTAATTGAAACAAAATTGTTAATTAAAAATTCTTATATTGTTGACTTTTTTATTTTTAGCTACGAAACGAATGCTGATGAATTATTTTTAGTGGATTACAAGAAACAATTTCAATTTGTAAGTTTAGATATTCTTATATATCGTTAATTTTCTTTCTTCTGAAAATGATGATTGACTATTTGTCAGTTCTGCTTCTGAAGCT
>JAQGAZ010000751.1:0-47082 GCA_034692225.1 Polydesmus complanatus
TGTCTGAGATTGAAGGAGAGGGAGGGAGAGACCGAGCCATATGAGTGAGACGTGAAATCGCTTGGCATAAAAAAAAATTCAAAGAAAAATAAAAGGGGGCAATATCAAAAGTTAACATTTCGGGTGCAGTAATTGTGAGAAATATAAAAAATATTTACTGTTCCTAGTTACCGGTACACCTTGGTTACATAAGTGTACTTATCTTACTGCTGGGGCTTGCATAGTAAAATAAGTGATTTAGATTCATATACAGTACTTACTTTTACCTTGTCAGGTGTGAAAATTGTATGCATCTGCTCGTCAAACTTTACATTTCATTGCTTGTTTCATTACATTAACTTAGCAGTTCAGCCAGCGTATGCATACTTTTTTTGTTCTTTAGATGTGTAGTACACATGTACTTAACGTTTTTACTTAAACACTTTTTTTTTACTTAAATAAAAAATTGCTACATTTTTTTTATGCATTTTTTTAATATTTAAATTCATGTGCATGTATTTTGTTTTGATTTTTTTTGTTCTCGAAGGAAAAATGGTATTCGATGATTCTACATGTTTTTATTAATTTTTTTAATGCCTATTTTTTTGCGGTAACCGATGTTGTTTTTTTATCGTTCTTCGATGAAGGAAGCACTTGAAATGTTGATTAACAAATTCGCGACCGATCGTAGGTGGCGCAGCTTACGTCTTTTTAATTTGCGCGCGAAACGAGGTGCGGAATACGATCAATTTTTAAGCGCCATTTTTTTTTTGTTGTTTTTTCTCCCTCATCTTCGTTTTCTGTGAGAGTCAGAGGGAGCAGCGGTGTTTTTTTGCCGCTGGAAGGCCAATCACGGCGCTTCACACGTCTCCTTCATTTGCATAATGTTACCGGGGGTGAGGGGGGTGAATTTGGATAATGAAAATGGTGATGCGGTGGTTTTTAGCACCATCGATTTTTTTTTCTTCTTTTCTTTTTCTACAATGTCGTGTAATTAGAGCAAAGCTTCTTGTTAAAAAAAAATTTTTTTTTATTTATTTATTTATTTTTTTTTTGATGGAGAAAATTTGTTTATAAAATTCAAATTAGATGAAAAGAATGTTTACAATGGCATTAAAATGTTTAGTAGCAATCGAAACGACATTCGGTTTAAGTGAAGATATCCAAACGGGTTAAACGATGACGACAAGTGTTCTGACGTCATCTTCTTAGATGACGTCACCACAGTATTTTCTATTGCTATTCAATAATATTCTTCTACTTCTCACTCGAGTTTTTTTAAAAAGATATTTTTAGATAAATATTTACGTTTTCGAAACTGTTTTTTGTTTTTATCTTCAAACGTTTCTTTTCTATCTATTCTTATCTGTCAATATTATTTAACATTTTCATGGGAAATAAATCAATTAGAAAAAAATCACTTTTACGAAATTTTCCATTACCGGGTACAATGAAATTTTTGTAATTAAAAATGCAAAAATACATTCTAGTACAGTATTTATTTTTTTAATGCAGTACATGTACAGTACATGCAGTATACTTGAAAAGATGCTATTGTTGCTATAAATGCCAAAAGCTTTAGAACTTTGATAACTCTTGAAAATAAATTTTAAAGCTTCTATCAATAAATTTAGAATTTTCAAAAATACAGTACCGGATATCTTTAAAACTGGAAGCATAATTTCAGAATTTTTTTACAATAAGTTCAGAATTTTTTTTTTATAAGTTTAGAATTTTTTAAAAAATAAATTCAGATTTTTTTAAAATTAGTGTAGACATTTTTTAAAAAAATAAGTTCAGATTTTTTTAAAAAAAAACAAAACAAGTAGGCCTACATATTTTTAAAAATTAAGTCCAGAACTCTTTAAAAGAAGTTGAGAATGCTTTAAAACTATATTTTTAGCTTTTAAAATTGAATTTAGTATTTACAACTATTGAATTTACAATAAAGCGTGATTATAAAATTCATTAGATTTCATCATAATTGAAAATGAAATCATTCCGCGCTCTATTTTAACGTGCGAACAATTTCAACACTGCAAGAAATTAAATTTTTAATTAAAATTTGTTTTTCCAACGTTCCCGGATGAGAACAACTAATTAGGTAATTAATGCGGACTAAGTGGGCGGAGATTGTTATTTAATTGCTCATCTAAATAATTTTTATTGAATTTTCCGGAGACGAAAATACTTTCTCTATTTTTTTTTTTTTTTTTACGATTGTTATTGCAACGTGATTCGACGAATAGGAAATTGTTTAATTAATATGACCCTGGTTTCCGGTCTGTCTATCCGAGCTAATTAACAAGTGCACTCGGTAATTAATAATTTAATAATGAAAGTTGGTGGTGGCGCCTTGTCAGCTATATAACATAATTATTCGATAATTAGCTCTGTTCACGTCATTTCCTCTCTCAATTAATTCCGCGCTGACATTGATCAAAATTATTGAAATGAATTAACTCTCGTGCACATATTTACTAATGAATCGTCATGCAATCCGAGCGATTGAGAGAGGGAAAATGTCTTCATTTCCGGTTGGCGTTCACACCCAACCACGAGGTCTGCTGGTGTGCTTCAAAAACGACACTTAACGGTTCGCATACAAATGAGACACAACTTTAATAATATAAATTATTACGGTAAAATACAAACACAAAATAGAAATACGAAAATGGTTAAGAGAAAAAGATGAACAAACCGCGTTCCAATTTGAGTAGAAATACGTTCAAACGTTAGTCAACGCTTTTTTGAAGGAAAAAAAAAAAATTTTATACTCTTAACATTAAATTTTTGTAAATGAAATACCGTACTGTCATTGGTTTGAAATAGAGTATTACTGTTTCTTGTTTAAATTTGAGTAAAATCTTGTTTAACATTAAGTAAAATCTTGTTTAACATTGAGTAAAATCTCGTTTAACATTTGAGTAAAATTTCGTTTAACATTGAGTAAAATCTCGTTTAAAATTGACTAAAATTTCGTTTAAAATTGAGTCAAATCTCGTTTAAAATTGAGTCAAATCTCGTTTAAAATTGAGCAAAATCTTGTTTAAAATTGAGTAAAATCTCTCTTAAAATTGAATAAAAGTTTGCTTAAAATTGAATAAATATTCGTTTTGAATGGAGTAAAATCTCTTTAAAATTCTTATTTAAAATTTAGTTGAAAAACTGTTTATTATGCGATACAACACAGCAACGGCTTGAATTTAAATAATTGAGTAAGAACTCGTCCAAAAGCGAGTGAAGAATAGTGGCGAGCCTCAGTAAATTGGAACTAGCGGTTCTCCGATCCGCTGTGAACCGTTTGTGGCAATGTGCTCCCTCTTTCCCTCGACAACAGACGCTTTAATTAGGAATTTCAATGTTGTTTTATTACATCAGCGCTTATGAAAAGCGAGCGAGAGAGAGAATAAGGATCTCTAATTTATAATGCCAAGATCCTAATTAATTTAATTACGCATATGCATATAATTCATTTGCCTTATTTATTTTTTTTTTAATTTTTGCATATTAAAATATCGAGTACATTATAATTTTTTTTTTTTTTAAATTTAAAGTTTGATCTTTCGAATTGAAAACGAAAGGGTGAAAAAAAATTAGCTTATTATTTGTATTGGTAAATGCGAGTGAGAAATGTTAATTGCTATTAATGAATGGTTATTGTTTTTTAAACTTGAGTAATAACTACAGTATAATATATTTTTTTGTTGTTGCTCGGTTTCGTTACGTGAATTTGTGTTTTGAAATGAGAACAAAAGAGCGAAGGCGAGAGAGTCAATAAACATAAGCGTGAAATTAGCCGCTAATAGAACGCACACGAATAATTTGTAGCTGGGTGAAAATGTTGTTCATCGATAATTGCAATTAATTGGTTAGCGCGAAAACAATGGCGAGCGCTAAATTGGTTAATTGCGAACTTTCGATAAGAAATTAAGTGCGCAAATTGTTTTGAAATGTGTGAGAAACACGTTTCAATTAGAAGGCGTTTTCTATTTAGGCTAAATGTCGATTATCATAATAATAATATTATGATTATTGCAATTCCCGAATTTGATACCCGTGGCGCCCCATATGCCCAAATGGGTGACCTCATTCTGATAGTCTATTCTTATCTCAATAATTATTACTGTATTAGAATTTTTATTCATCATCTTTTGGTAGCGGACATTATGACCGGGTATCATAGTCCGAGCTTAATATTTTTTTTAAAGAGAAAAGCGTTAAATTTGAAAAAGAGATTAATTAAAATGTTAATAAAATTTAATTACTACATACAGTATGTATAATTAAAAAAAAATTAACTAAATTTTTTTAAAATGTTATTTTAAACTTTTTTTAAGGTGACTAAAAACGTAATATTGTTCAGCATAAAAAATGCATTGTAAATGCAACATTAAGTTAAAATATTAAGCAGTCAACATTATTGAAATGTAATAATAAATTAAATTAATTTTTCATATTTAAAAAAGAAGAAAGAAGATAAATTTTATTGAAATATAAAAAAAATAATTGATTTTTTATTTAAATTTACACAAATAATTTTAATTAATTTTTATTTTTTTTAAAAAAAAAAAGGTATTAGTCAAAATTTAAAAATGTTTGAATGAAGCTTGCACACCTGTTCAATTAAATCATAAATTAAAGTAAATAAAGAAAAAGTCGTTGCATTTTGACCGTCAAACCAGGAAACGGTACGTGACAGTTGTTTGAAAATTAAATTTTTTTAAAAAATATATATAAAAGAGTATATGCATATTATGTTTTAAATAAACACCAACAACTTGTTACTTTGCAACGCAGCATTAATATCTGATATTATCTTAAAGACAACCGAATTTTATTTGAATTGACGTTCCATTAATTTTAAAAATAAATAATTCGCTGAAGCATAAAAATTAAGTTTTGCAATTAAAATTATCATCTACATCTGGCTATTTAATCTGGATTTAAAATTTTGGTGACAACAGAAGAGTTTTTTTCAAATGAGATTTTTTTTTTAAAAAAAAAATAAAACTTAATCTCGTTTTAGCATCCACAGCATTGATTTAGTCACCCGATGAAACCAACTGAGATTAGCGTAGAACGAGATTTAAAACAAAACTAGATGTTGTGTTTTCTTCAGGTAGAAAGCCTAGGGGCGTTAGAAATGTTAATCCCACGTGTGTATGCGTGACGTTCGATAACGTCACGTGTTGATTATTCACCTGATCCGCTAATGTCACCTAATAATTACGTTAATTATCAGCCTTTTCCTTTTGTCATGTGGCGGTAGGGAATTCCTCTACCTAAACGACCTGAAAATTGTTGGAGGTCACGAACGCAGCTTTTTCATTATTATTATTATCATTTTTTAATTTTTCTTTTTTCTTTTTTTTGTTTTTCGTTATTTTAATATCGAGTTTTTGGTGTGAATGACACCGTGTCGCCTCCACCTCTTTCCACGTCATTTTCTTCACTTTAGTTTAGTGCACCACCGCCTAATTATTGCGTAGGAATAATAGGTGGTAGTAGTAGGTAGAATGATGACGTAACACTTTCCCGCCATAAATCATACGAGTCGCGACTAAGGCCTACCGCAATTCCCGCCCGATCAATTATGCACGAAGACAAATAAATCGATCGATTAGCCCACCGGACAGTGGGAGGAGTTTGAAGGGGGTGGTTGGGTGAGTTAAACAATACCAATTCTCCGTGTAAATCACTTGAACGTGTGTTTTGTGACAAATATGAGTTTGTGGAAAACGCGATGAGGTGTTGTCAAGTGCCATTCACCTTTTACCAGTTTCGCTCTTTCTTTCTTTTTTATTTCTTTTTATTCTAGCTTTTATTATTAATATATTATTAGGTTCGTTTGTGTCGACTGAAACGGTAGTTACGAGTTTTTAGGAGGGAGACACAAACTTTTTTTTTTAAGAATCTTCTTGTTTACTTTTTTCATTATTGCGAACGTTTATTAGGAAGACGAGTTTTGCTTCTTCGCACTTCGTCAACGAATTAGGAACCGTTTGCTAAATATTTTTAAGCTTTTTTTCTTGTTATTTTTATTTATTTATTTATTTATTTTTGCATTTTTTCGTGTTTCAATTGTGACGTCAGTTGACGAACTATTCACCTATGAAAATCGGTCGAGAGGGATAAAAGTTAGGTTTTAACTGAAGAAAAAAAGTCTCAAATTTTTCTGCGATGATGAGTTCAGTGGAAATTTTAAATTTTTTTAATTAAATAAAATTGTGGGATTTTTTTTAAAAAAAAATTGCAATTATTAGATTACAGAATTTGCAGTTAAGCTTTTATTCGCTTTCTTACGCTTAATTCCACTTATGTTACTCGTGTAATAGCTTCAATTTTTATGTTTATTACAAACATTTAAGAAAGGAAATTCATTACTCTAAAATTTTCAATGTAGTCATGAGTAAAATATTTTTTTTAAAAAAATACAAAAACAATTTCTTACATATTCGTATAATTCTAATGAAGTCATAAGCATAAGAAAACTAGGCAAAAAATAATTTCGATAGTAATTATTATAATAGATTGTCCAAATTTATTATTGTTTGCTTTTATTCCATTATTTTCTGTAAATAACTCCGTTATTTCTCTGATACAATAAATATAGTATGGTTAATAATAATATTCAACAGTACGGTACGAATGAGTTTAATTTGACAATGTAAATATCGTTTCTATATCTCCATTTTAAACCGTCAAATTTGATTTGTTTTTCTAAGCCTGAAACGGTCAATAAACGTTAATAATTATCTTTTGCGCAATTGATTTTAACTGAATAATTATTCAAAACATAATAGAGGTTATTAAAATGGAAAAAATGGGCGTGGTTAATATTAACGATCAGTGTGTAATGACCGATGAAGCGAACGGATCAGGTAATCCAGAGTCGTCGATCGGTGCAACGCTCGAGATGGAAGAAGACGAAAAATATGGAATTGATAGAAAATAACAGTATTTTCGTATTACGCAGAGGGTGCGCGAGGAGGTCCCCGATGGAGGGGGGTGTAAGGTAGATGGGGGGGGGGGAGTGAGAGAACTGCCTACGTGATTAAAAGACAAGTCTGGTCATGTTTTATTTCGACATGCGATGCGTTGTTGGGGGTGGCGATGGGAGATGGAAATTTAATCGATCGATGTGTAATTTCTTTTACCTTGAATTTAGCTTGGAAATTAAAATTAGCAGGCAGGACAAGTTCCATGCCGGTCACTCAATTATTCATACGAAAAACGCTATTTTTTTTTTACCGTGCGATGTTTTTATAAGGCGACGTGGATTAGCGTTTTTTTTTTTAATACCTAATTTCCGTATGTTTTGCGTTCGCGTGTTAGAAACCGACTTCCACTTATCCCTTTTTTCGGCCCTAACTTAAGTATCGATCGGAAACGGAAGTTGGGGCTCAGAACCGATCAAAGCGTCGCCAAAGACCACTAGAGTGCGCAAAGGATGTGCACAGGCATACCCTAAAATTAAACACATTTTCATTCCTTATAAATTTTTTTTTTGTATTTAATTTAAAAGAAAGTTCATATTTTAGGAATTTATTATTCTATGGAATCATTAATGTTAATAAAAAGATTTATAATTTTTGCAATCTTTTTAGTTTCAGTTAAAAATATTTTATTGATTTTTTTTATGGCGTTGGTGATTGTTTACCAAGATTGTTTACTGGTTTAACGAGTGTTTATTAAATTTTAGCAAGTGTTTTTAAGCGTTTGATGGCTTTTTGTGAACTGAGGATTTGGTATTTGGGAGTTCAATTCAAACTTTAATCAAAGAATGAAGTTGGGGGTGTGGAGGTGGGGGAGTTAGGGTGGGAAGGTGAGTTGAATATTACGAGAAAGTAAAAGTTGGAATGTAAAAAGTGAAAGAAAGAAAAAAAAAAACGAGTGAGATGATAATGCGGTTTCACCCATCTTCTTGTTGGATGTGTTCCTGCACGGGATAATCATTCGATTGCTTCATCATGGTAATGACTTTGGATCTGGGTGGGGTGGGTGATACGTCGTTTGCTTTGGGTGAGGAATTAGAGGCAAAAACAGAGGAGAAGAAAAGAGAAATTAATGTGAATCTTAAGTTCGACATGATTGCACAGTCACCCCTGATTAGCTTGTATTCCCCTGAGGTGCCAATCCAATTGTTTCTACAAATGAATTCAGATATGCACATCTTTTGCACTCGTTTTTTTTTTTCTACTTTTTTTTATACCCCCACAATTTTTTTTTTTTTTTTCTTCTTCTTTTTTATATCTTATTTTCTCGCGTTTCTTAATTTGGATTTTCAACGCCAAAGTACGGCGTGCAATTTTGAGGTAGCTTTTCGCTTTACTTTTCAATTGAAATATCGGATGAGAATGAGAGAGAGAAAGTGTGTTGGAATGGATTTTAGTTACGGATTTTAAATTAAACTTAATTTGGAATCTCATTTTTTTTTTTTTTGTATTCTAAAAGTACGTTTTTAAAAGATAATTACGGTATTAAAAATTTAAAGGCAAAATAAATAATAATAAAAGTACTGTATTTAAATATTCATTTGCCGCAGAATTTCTAAACCTACATTTTGCGACGACAGAGTCCTGATTTAAATTTTATTTTAGTTACCAACAAAATATTTTTTAAACGAGATTAAAACATAAAAAGTTTGTAAAAAGTGTGCGCATGCGCAGACTCATAAACTCACTGAAAATTAAATTTTTTTTAAATTTCAAAATTTTGAAGTCAATGAAAAACTGGATACAGTATTCTGATGGAAAATAAATACCGTGAAACTTGATTATGCGAACCTCGGATATAACGGCATTTTCTGGGAGTTTCGAGGCAAACTTTGAGAAAATACTTTAACCTCGGCTATAGCGACAAATAAAAGTCTGACACTACATCTTTTTAATAAAATTTCTGCAAGATTTGCCACGATATAACCGAATTCTTGTGTTTTACAAAAATAAACCATGTTGTTTTAGTTCACCTATAAGATGATCGCGATTTGGATAACTTCAATCGAAAGTAAATCCTATAAATCTTGCTTATCCCGGAATAAAATTACGCATAGTGAATGTAATTGTGTCCGCATTCAAAACGACTGCTATTTTTTTTCTCATTTACTCTTCTTATCAATTGAGTTAGATAATTGCGAGTGTTTACACGATTCGTAATTTATAACATAAGAACAGCTGTTTCATAAAATTATATCGTTTGAATATCTCTCATCTGTTTTCCTAAGAAAAAGATTTTATTTATTTTTTATATATAATTTTCACACTCGCAATCTATTCTTCATCATTTCCCCCCCCCCCTCCCTTTCCCCCCACCTCTCTCCCTCTACTCGCCCCCCATCACTTATTTCCACGACGTTTTCTCCTATCACTTTGGGTAAAAGGTTTTTTGTCATCTTTTTCATCATTTTTCCCACCCATCCCCTGCTCCCCCATCTTCATGAAACCACCCGCTCTGTACGTGCCCTTCGCACTCCATGTAATATTTCTTCATAATGCATCTCATCGAGTTAAGAGAATGTCTCGCGTTGTTTTTTTTTTCTTCTGCTCGTGTACCTACACGCCATTTTCTTTTATTTTTTTATATATAAAAACGATAAACATTAAATTGCAAACAGAGGGTTAAAAACAAGCAGAAGCAACAACAGAAAAATGATAAAAAAAAAAAGTGGGTGGAGGCAGGGCCGGATTTTATATGAAGACCTCAGAAATTTTAGGGTTTTTAAGGAATGAACAAATTTTAATGGTTTTTGTATTATTTTTAATTCTTAGAAATGAAACTTTCTAATGCATTTTGCCGAAACAACATTCTGTTACATTTAATTTTTAAACAATCGGTAAAAAAACGCTTATAAATATTGACAAATTAAAATCGAAAAAATAATAATAAAAAAAATTCTGGAGAATCAAAAATGACAGTTTTAGAAAATAATTAATACTTAAAAGATTTTCAATATTATTGAGTATTGAAAATTGACTATTTTCTTACAAAAATTGTAAACAAAAATGTTTTCAATGAGAAAAAACTTAAATTTTGAAATATTGGCTAATTGAATTCTTAAAATCTAAAAGTCAAATTAAAAAAAAAAAAAAAATGTGGCATTAATCTAAATTTTAAAATCATATTTTTTCAAATTTAAAATTTAGAAAATAGGGTAGAGAAAATTTGTAGTTAAAAATTCTGAAAAATCCAATTTTATTTAACGTGAATAATATATAAACAGCAAAATTTAAAGTCTCGGTAAGTTAAAGTCATCAAATAAAAGTCAAACAAAAGTCAAATTGAAATTTAAAAGTTATTTAATAATCGAAACTTTAAAAAAAAAAAAAAAAAAAATTAAAATCTTTAAAAAAAAAACAACATATAATTTCAAATTTAAAAAAAAATTAACAAGTAAAGAATTTGAAATAACCAATTAAATTTAAATCTGAAGAAATTAAAACGGAAAAGGTCTGAATAAACATTTAATTTCTGAAAAAATCCTAAAAATTGCATTGGGCCGTTTTCTTGTGAAAATCCGGTCCTGTGTGGGAAACAAAACGCGACGAGTGATGCTTTTATTTACGGGCATTTTTTTTCTTACTTTCTTTTTTTTTTTTTTTTTTTATTATATTTCTTAAAATTTGTGAGCATCGAGGAATGGGTGGTGTTAAAGGGAGGAGGGTGGTGATAAGAGATTGAAGTGGGTGGGGAAAAGTTAAGCTCGTTGACAAGTGTGAATGACGAATTTGTTTTGTTGATTTGGCACGGTTCCTTTTAACTTTTTGGAACCCGAAACACTTGCTTTTTTTTTCTCTTTCTCTCTCTCTCTGAAAGTAATTTTTATGTCCAGCGTGTGACATCGAAGCTCTTGACTCCAAATGGGTGGTTAGGTGCAGGTCAGGTGGCACTGTTTTAGTTGAATGACATTTCTAGGAAAATTTAAGTATGTAACCGATTATACAGGAAGTTGCGCCACTTAATAAATACGAGGAAAATTAGATAGGAGAAGGGGGGAAAAAAGTACTCGTAACTATTTTATAAACTCACCTATTAAAAATTGTGTTTTGGTTTTTAGATAAAAATATTATGTATTTTAATTCGTGCAAAAGATGGATTAAATAGTCTGGAGTACGTGACAATTTTGAATGATTAGATTTTTTTTTTGCCCGATTTTCATTTCAAAAATGGAAATTTTTTTTTAATGTTTATTCAGTACATATTTAAAAAAAAATGAATAGAAATTTAAAAATATTTCATGTTTGTAATTTTCACCATAAAATTTAATTTTTTTTTTATTTTATTTAAATTTTTGCTTTTAACTTAAACTGTTTTTTAAATAAATTATAATTTTTTTTAATCAAACTTGAAATTTAAGAATTTAATCGCTACTTTACATTTGTTTCACTTTATTCATCTCGCAGCTGTTTTTGCTCGCTTCTATAAATCTAACGTCATTAATTAATTAGTATTGAGTACCGGTATTCGTTTTTTTTCTCCGATATATTAAGCTCTAGATTCTAGGGAGAGGAAAAACATAAAAAAATATATATAAATCTCTTAATCCCCCTTTCTTTTTTTTTTTTTTAAAAAAAAAAAAAATTTGCCCTAAATAATTGTCTTTTCCATCGAAAAAAAATGAAACAGCTGTTAACGAGAAAACGGAACTACCACTATGCCAAATGGAATTTCCGTGTTATCCTCGACCGCAACGGACTTATCATCGCGCATGCGACTACGAAAAAGAAAAAATAAAAAAAAAAAAAAAAAACAATGTTTCGTTCCATCTTTTAAAAAAATAAAACTCGTAAGCACCTTCATTTATTAGAATGCATCTCTTCTTTATTGGTAAACAATTCTTCGCTTTTTCAGATGAATTTCAGTGTGTTAAATACCGGTATGATTAACATTGGGGAAAAAAATAAAAATTTCTTTCTTTAAAAAAAAAATCGATCAATTTTTGAGAAAAAATAATTAAAAATTACCTCAATGGTAACAACTTAAAACCTTCAATATTATTGGCATCGAGTTTTCTTTATTTCGGTGCATATTTAACGTTTCTCATCGTTCACTTAAGTGTAGGACAGGCTGTATTTAATAGTAAGTGAAATAGAAGTGGCTGGTTTTGAGGGAAGAGGAGGGGAGGGGGTGATGATGATAAGGGTGTGCTTGAATAAAATACTTTGAAACTATTTTCTCTATCTCTCATCCTGTCAATCTTGGTCTACGCGATACGTAACGGTATCGATAGATGAGAGAGTGTGTGTTGTTGTTGTCGAGTGAAGAGTAAGGATGGGGTGGGGGGGGGGGGGGTATATTTTTACCCCCACTTTCAAATTAGATAACCAAATGAGCTCTGCGAGACCGGTAGGAAAAGGCTGTCAATGTTTAATTAACAATAATAAGAAAAAGTAGATAGCGTCTACCCCTCCGATAGATCTCTCATCCCTTACCCCACTCATCCCCTCAAGTAGATCCCTCAGGAACCACCCTCTACGCATTTTTTTTTTCTCCGCCACCCACTCGCGCGTCTATTTTTTACCCAGCTCGACGTGTTTTTTGTATCCCCCCACTCTCAATTTATCCCCCACCACTCGTTCAACTCCCCCCACGAGATTTTTTTTTTCTCTTTCTCTCTCTTCGCCGTGTTTTCTGGACGCGTGCGTGTATGTGCTATATTTGCTATGTTAATTAAAATCGTCTTTCACTTTTTTCCCTCCTTACCCCCAACCCCCCTCTCTCTCCATCTTCTCATCTCTCTCTTCTCGTCTTTTTTAATTCTCATTAAAGTATTTTCCACCTCGGCTTTGTTTTTCTAATCATTTCACAGCAATAGTTTACATCCGTTACCAAGGTGATTTGATTTTTTTAATGGCTTTTCCCTCCACCCCCGTATCAACCCTCACTTCCTTCCACCCTCCCTTCCTACCCACCTTTTTTTTTTTTTGGAAACACCTAACCACCTTCTTTTTTTATACATCGACGAGACTCTGATCTTCGCTTCCATTTTATTTACTTATTTATTCCAAGTTTGTAGCAATTTTTATATCTTTTTTTTTTTTTTTTTGTACCTCGTAAAAGTTGGTGACATAAAGATCACTTCCGTTTTTTTTTCCCTCGCCAACTTTTATTACGTATTTATATGACGTTTTCATTAAGTCGGTTCAGTTTTTTTTTTTTCCTCTTCCAATTTTAATATTTATGTACGGAGGTTGGTGGTAGGTTGGGTGTGGGCGGTGCGTGTTGGGGGTTGGGTGGATGGCAGTGTTGTCTGGAATTATGTTTTGATGCGAATTCATGTTGACATTAAATTAAGTAAACAATCTGTTTACTACGAAATACGGCTTTTTTTATTATTACGAAAAAAGTATATTATACCGGATAAAAAAAAAGATTTGTCGTTTAAGTTTTAAATTAATTACGACGTAAAAATTAGTTTTTAATTAATTGTTACGGTTTTTCAATTAGTCTTTGTTAACGAAAATATTCGATATCGTTTAATTAATTTCTTGCTCATTTTTTCACTTTTTTTTATTATTATTATTATTAATTAGAAAGATAGTTATAAAAAAATTAATGTTGGTTTTTTTATAGTAATTTCTTAAAGTTGATTTCGTGGTTTAATTTTGATTTAAAGTTCAACGAAAAGGGGTTTTATTAAGAGGGATTAAATTTCGTTAAACAAATCGAAGCAAGCTCATAATATATTTGAACGAGTTTAAAATAAGGTATGCGCAGGCTCATAAATTAATCATCATTTCGTTTGCTTTATAACGAACGATCTCCGTTCTCATTCAAATTGGTTAAATTGTTATTTTAATTTGGTGGAGCGGGATTATTTTTGTTTCCGATGTAACGAAATCTCGTGGTTCCACTCAGGCTTTGTTTCCGCAGCGGTCGTACGCCGCTATAGGGCGCTGCTTGAAAGATGTCGAGCTGTGACGTTAAGTGATTGATTGAGATTGATCGACACGTGACAACAATTTCTTAAACAAAACTTTTCTTTTATACATTCCGTACAGAATAAAACGAAGAATAATAAGAAAAAGAGAACAAAAAAAAAAGTTCTTTACACGTTCTATTAAAAAAATAAATCCTAAAAGACAGAAGAAAAAAAAAATATATAGCGCGTGAGTAGGCGATGTTTGAGTAGCGTTACTTAAACATCTTCACCGTAACGTAGAATAATACAAAAACTAAATAGAAAAGAAAAAATAGGTAAGAAAAAAAATGACGGAGACAATGACAGTATCAATTCGGAGTTTGCCAAGATTTTGACTTTGTACACATCAGAATTGCGAGAGAAACCGAAAGAGAGAGTGAATGAGAGGGTTTAGCAGTTGTTAGGAGCGGCAAATGTTGTTCGTTCGGCGGAGAAAACGACAATGCGTCGCTAATTAATCGAGTTTATCAGCGAATATCATCATTCATTCTTTTAATACAAAAAAAAAAGGAGGGGAAAAAAAAACTTTTAAGTCATCCTTTAACTTTGATTTAAAAAGCGTATTGACTCGGTTAATGCATTATTCCAAAGCTGTCAAACACACAAACACCTCATGAATCGCGTACTAAATTTTTAGTAGCTAAGTCAATTGAAAAACCAAACACAAAAACAAAAAAAATCAAGAAAAAATGAATTTCGTTTGGAATTTTGCTATGAATTAATTAAGCGATTTAATAAAACACAAAGTTAATTATCAATACGATAATAATGTGCGCATGCGCGATGACTTTCATACGGAGCTTAATTCCATAAATTAAAAATGCATTCTAACATTTACTTGATTAATGTTAATTTAATTATTTGTTGTTGTTTTGGACTCTTTTGGATGTTTCTAATAATTTGATTATTTTAATTTTGCAGATGATTCTGTCGATGGTCGATAGTTCCGGTTAAGTTGTGCGAATTCCGTCACCGTTCCGGGGCGCCGTCATTCAAACACTTGCGGCAAAATGCTCAAATTCTCAAGTCGTGATTTTTGGTTTCCGAGAAGAAAAGAAGAAAAAAAAAAGACAATTGTTTTTATCACTCGCGGCGCATTTAAATCAAAGTTAAAACAGTGATTTTGAATCGCGTACTTCGTTCAATCGACGTTGGAAATGAAGAAAAAAAAAAGCTCAGGAAAAACCAAATCAATCGATTACGAATATTGGAAATCGAAAGCACACATACCCATCTCCCTCGATCTCTTCTAATTCATTTGGAAAATGGACTCAGGTGACTACTGCGCGCAGCACAATGTTTATTAATAATAATTATATTTTATCGAAAAATCTTTTTTATTCTAAAAAAAAAAAAAATGAAACGAAAATGTTGTCGCATTTAGGCAATAATAATGACCGGAACTACACGTACTTTACCCAATTTGCTGCTGTTGAGATTTAGTAAAGAAGGGAGGGAAGTAACTACTCGCTTAACTTAAAAAAATTAGAACTCGATTTGAGGAAGATTGAGTTCGGTTAATAAGGTAAAAAAATAATGTACTTCCAATGAAAAGTATGTGTTTATGTTAGTGTTTTAGTGAGGCCAAAAGGTTAAAGGTCGATCTCTGTTGCTGAGAAAACATGGTTCCTGTTCTCAAATCCTCGCATTTTCGTCATCGTCTCATTTCAATCCATTATTTTACGATTTTTCTTATATATTATATATTCTATTATTATATAATAATGTTATATTTATATACACGCGCACTAAACTTATACCTAAGCTAACTACTAAAAAAAATGATATAAACTTTTTATATTATATTATATATAAAAATCTGTATATTTAAGATGAAATGAGAGAGAGAGAAAATAAGGTTTTTTTTCAGATGACGAATTTTGCTTAATTAAACTATGAAAGTAATTAATAAAAAAATAAAAAGGTGGTAAGCGAAATATTAGAAAATTTAATTTTATATTGACGAATTATTTGTAGATATTAATTGACTCGTGTTGATTAATTCGTTAAATAAGGTTTAACGTTACGTATAAAAAAACCGTGTGTCGTGTTTTAATTCTCAAAAACTAAATGTTAATTGTGCTGAGAAAAAAAAATTAATTAGAATCAGATTTTTTTTTTAAAAGTGTAAAAATATAAAAGAAAACTACAAAAACAAAAAACGAAAGTTCCTGCATTTTCAAAAAATATTTTAATCTTAGATCATAATAATTATTTAGAAGAGTCATATTTCAACTCGTATGAATTAATTAGCGACTATGATCATTATTTCCAATTTATTTTGTTCTCCCCCTCCTAAAAATGAATTTAGGCGGTCGATGTGACGTCATATCCTTGTTCTAGGGCTTTCACGGGTTGGGTTACCCGGGTCAAGTCTCAACAGCAAGCACGAGTGTGGTACAAAATTATGTTAAGGCGAGTAGTTCAACATCTCAGGCCGTTTAGTATCCGGCCGATAGTAATCGATGTTTTAACCAGGAAAAATACAATTTAGTAACTGTTTTTTGATTCATGTAGATGATGATTAGAGGGGTTTAGAATGAAAAAAGAGTGTGAAGTACGTGTAAAGTAGAGCGCGCTGGTTGTGTTCAATTTTCATTATCGAGGCTCGTATTGTTCCTAAAAAAAAATTTAAGTAAAATTAATTAAAATTATGAAATGTTCAACTCGCAAAAATTAATGAAAAAAAAAAAATGGTCATTTAACGAGCGTCAAAATTATCTACCAAACTTGATGTCAATTAGATGCGTCACTTGCGATTTAATTTTTAATATAAATGAAGTTTGGTGGAAATTTTTACCTGCTTGGTATTATTTTTATTCAATTTTTACGAGTCGACTTTTCTGTGCAAATTTTTTAATTTCTAACGGAAAAAACTTTGAAATTTTACGTTTTAAGACTTTGCATTAACAAATCAATTCTGTTTAATGTGCGAGAAAATAATTTGGAACTGATACGAACATCGGGAATTGGTTTTAATTAATACCAATTATTGATTAAAAAAATGATGGAAATTTTTCAAAGTATAAATAGAGAAATGAGTTTTAAAAAAATGTTCATCGGTTGTGTTGAGTTACAAAAAAGTGTTTGTTAGCGGTTTTTTATATATATATATTATATTAATAGATATTGACTCGTCTCGTAATGTACATAAATCGATGATTGGTGACGTCATTGAACGTTGTTGATGACGTGTGAAACGCTGGTCAAATATCTCTCTCTCTTTTCTCGTTATTTTTTCAATAATTGCGGTGTGGTCAATGTAATTGCCGGTTTTTCCAATCAATCGCCGCCACAAACATTGTCCTAGGTTCCTCTCTCTCGCTCGCTCGCGCTAAACCGGAACTACTTCGCTTAACCGGAACTAGATTTCTCTCTATATCTCTTTTTTAACAAACTTGAGACAAAAGTTAAAAAAAAAAATATATATATAAATATATATTATAATATATACTCGCCAAAAAAAAAATGAAAACTCTCGGTGACGTCACATTTTTATAGAACACACTGTCGAGACAGGGAAAAATTCCATTCAAGATGGCGACGAAATCATTCACGATGAAACAAATTACATTTTTGTACACTAACTATGACTTTAAACGAAAAATTTGGGTATTTTTTATTTTGATTTATTTTTTGGCGGGAAACGGGTGAGGATAACATTGAATACATAAGAGTGCGCGTACTTTGAATTTGGGTTTGAAATAACGCGCGCTCGATTTTTACACTTCAAAATAAAACACATTCGATAAACAAAAAAAAAAACAAATTAAACTTTAAAAAAAAAAAATCCACACATTCGCATAAAATGTATGTTATCGGTTACTATAACTTCCTAAATGCAAGTTCCTCTCTTCACCACATAAAAATTCACAATCATTAATTGTATGTATACACTTTAATTTTATCGTAAATAACGAAGATAAAAAATTTTTAATTAAAAGATTTTTTTTTTCGTTAATGAATTTAAAAAAAAAATTCTATTAAAAAAAAAAAAAAAAAAGCTGAAAAATCTGGAAATACTAATTATCTTGGTCTTTTTAGGTGTCAATCGCGAGATTGTGAATGTGTGAGTATATCTTAATTATTTAACGCGAACTAACCATCAGCTAGTTTTTAGTAGATCTTATTAATTATTCATCCGTATATTGAAATATATATATATTATATATATATAATAATTACTAATAATGATAGTTTTTTTGTGTGAAAGGGTTGCCAGCATGGAATAATTACTACTACTTACTATTTGGCATTGTGAGATCGAGAAACTAAAAAATAACAAAAAATAAACCTATTTACTCTATTCCTTATTTTTCTCCCCATATTTATCTCATTACATTTCATTATTAGCATGGACGCGCTAATTAATTTCTTTTTTTTTAATTTTTAAAAAGTTTGGTTTTTTTTAATATTATTTTTTGGGTATCGTAATCTTTCTCCTCACTATCATTTTTTGAATGTATTTTTCTCTGTGCCGTGTTTTGTAAATATAGTTGTGGGCATGACACGTTGTGATGAAATTAAATGCGGAATTTGATTTGACAAACTTTTTTTAATCTATTAATTTGCACGTTTGATAGATTGGGAATATTAATTTTTAAAAAGGGTTTTGTAGTTAAAAGTTAATTATTTATTAAGTAATTAATCGGTTAAGTTTGGATGGGATTTTCAGTGCAATATTTTATCGGATATAATCGATTTTTTTGGTGGGGTAAAATACAATTAATTTTTATTTTTCGCACTTGTTATTGTAGGCTACATGTAGAAAAATTTGCACCAAAATTTATTTTTATTTTAAGTATTTTTTTTTTTACCGTTGATAAAAAATGAAACGTAACCAATAATTAAAAATGGTCGATCTAATTAAATTAAATTGTCTTTTAAAAAAAATATTTCGTGAGAAAATTGCTAAGACTCATTAACATAAAATATAAATTAATTTTTTTTATCTTTTCAAAATCAGAAAGAAAAATTTATTGCATTTTTGGTAATTAAAAATTCATAAAAAAAAAAAAAAGAAAGAGTAGAAATTATCACTCGCTTCCAATCTTATTAAAAGTGCAAAAAGGGAGAATTTTTTTTTTCTAAAACGATGAAGTGTTATATAAAATTAACTATTCAAATATCATTAATATCGAGTAGTTTGGCAACTTCACCCTAAAACATTTCCCAGAAGAAGAAGAAAAAAAAAGAACGGTAGCTTCGATAGTAATAACTGTTTAATAGTTGTGGGCAAGGTTTTTGCTTTTTATCTAATTTATGACTCGGGTTGTTCTTTTTTATCATCATCCCAGCTGTAATTATTCCACCTCTCAGTTCAGTTCAGGTGTGCTCGTGTTGGTGTTACAACTCGCTCTCTATCCACCCATCTATATATAAATATCTGTCTCGGGGAAGGGGGGAAAAAAAGGGAGATTCCATCATTCATAACGTTAGATATATCGCGATGAACAGTAGCCAAAAAACAAAAAAATAATGAGAGGGATGTGGATGGAGTGAGGTGTAGCACAACAAAGAAATAGTTAATAATTGGTAGCAAAGTGTATAATTATTTCGGGAAAAGAAGCGTTCATTAAACGTAGATTTCGTTGTATTAAAAAAGTTTTTTTTTTTTTGTTGACGAATAACAATAATTTTCCGCTCAGCTCGATACTTATATTTTTTTCTTCTTTTTCTTCTCTCGTACGTATCGAATAAATCGTTAGCTATAAAAATAAGCGAGGTGATGAAATTCAAACAAAGCCGAGTGGGTAGATGGGTGGGGTGTCCACCTTGTCGGATGGGTAAAAGCCGCTTCCGAACGTCATCTTTTGTTTATCGGAATTTCAAATTAAAAATTAATGTTTTAATGGAAAATTTTTAATTTTTTTTGCTAATTAATGAATGATGGGGATATGCCATAAGTTGATTGATTTCAATTGTTTACGTTTAAATTTTTGGTTAGGACTACTATATTCCCGATTATCTAAGGTTAATGAGTAATAAAAGTTGGGGTAAATCCTCAGATTAAATAAACTAATAAAAATTATTTCTAGTACATTTTTTATTATTAAATCTTTAATTTTTGAACTACTAATTTTATTATTTAAGTTTTTAAACATTTATTTTTGTTCAAAAATATTAAATTTTAGTTTTTATAATTATAGTAAATTGTGTTTATTTTTTAGCATTCGTTAAAATTAAGCTTCTTTTAAAAAAAAGTTAATGAAAAACATAAAATCGAGAGAATTTTTGGTAGTAAAATAAACACATTTTTTTCCCAACAAAATTCAACGAATTTAATAAGGATTTTTAATAAAACTATAAAAATACTAGTTTCAAAATGGCTTTATTATAACACTTCCGATTTTTTGCACTTTTATAGGGTTGGTTTATCAATAGATAGTTAGATCATTTTTAATTTTCAAAAGAAAATGGTTTTCCATAACTTTTATCAACGGTAAATAAATACATTAATTCCACACGAATAAACCGGAAACGTAAAAGTAACGTCATTCAATAGTTGACAACTGCTAAACACACAAAACCTTGTTAATTTGAGGATCTCGTCACCACTTCTCAAATTGTTTGTTAACGTTGTTCGGGTTAACTCGTGTCACATGTTCCGAAAATCGCAGGTGTTCATTTGTCCGCGCTGTCGTTTTCCGCATTCTTAATTTTCATTAGCGATGACGTCAGAGTTATGTATTATTCTTAAGCGGTTGTTTATTATTCTAATGTTTTTAATTTTGAAAAAAAAAATTTATAATATGGTGGTCCAAGCTTTGTCCTTTGAAATTGTTTCCTCTACCTCACAATGTCGTTTAAAGTTCCTAAGATCATGCTTGGACCCGGTGATGTGTCCAAATAATCATTTTTTGCGGCCCTTTGTAAAGGGTCTGTGAGTCGTATATAATTTTGTCCTTTATATATAATAATAGCTGACGATTACAGAAAAAAAAAATCTTGGAAAAAAAAAATTTAAAAAAAAATAAAAAAAAAAAAAAAAAAAATACAAAAAAGTATATAAAGATGTGGATGGACGCAGTCGCAATATATATATAATATATAAAAATATATATGGCACCGTTTTCATTCTCATTATTTGTTGTATACAGGTTTTTTCAATGTGCAAGTCTCTCTCTCTAACTCTCTCTTTAAAAATGGAATCCTGAAAAAAAAAATCGCCCAGTTTTTGTGATGTCTGTTAGTTTTTTTCCGTTGTACAGATGATTAAAAATAAGATTTTGAGTGAAAAAAACAAAATTGAAGCGAATTTTTATTTATTTCTTTTCCGAAAAAAAAAAAAAAAAAGCGTACGGCACGTAACATTTTTACGTTGATTGGACTTGTAAAATGTTTCTTTTCAACTTCTTGTTACGGTAACGAGATCACACCCTGTATACTCGAGCGACCATTCAAAGCCTACTTTTCGAATGGCATCGGTTCAAAACGCGTGGTACAGTATGATTATACATTTTTAGCTTGCTGTTTTATGTATTTTTGGCATTTTTTATTTTAAAAAAAATGTTTATTATTATTGGTTATGAAAGTTATTTAATTTAAAGTACGATAATTATATTTAATTATGTGCACGTTGAATGCATAATATTTTGATAATCTAGAAAAAGCAACTTAATCTTGTTTTAATATTTTGTCTTGTTTAAAACAAAATTATTTTTCATAACATTAATTTATTAAGTAAAAAGATTATTTTGGGACTTTAATTTTGGAGTATTTAAATATCCTTAATTCTGAATTGATGCCTCAACTTTGAGCTTGGAATGTTATTACTCGTGAGTTTGGTTGTTTATTTTATTATTTTAAAATGCTTTATTTGTGTGTTTGTGTTAATTTTAGTTTCGTAAATTTAGGGGTTCGTTTTTTTACTGCTTAAAACACTTAATTGAAGCATGCAAAGTGTGAATAATATTGTACTTGAATGTGTTATTCCTGCTGTTGAGTAGGAAAGCCGTTGTTTCGCTGCTTGACTAGTCCGGTGTTAATTGTGTAAATTTAGTTGTTTTATTTGATAATGAGCATGTAAAACGCAATGAACTGTTTCGCTTTACTAATCACCCTCTCTCTATCCACAGGATATCACTTGGATGAAGATGTAATTTAAAGGCGTCAGACATCGTTCTTGACGTCCGAGGAAAGCCCACATCCGGTCATCTTTCTGCGCTTAAGGTACGTGCACACTAATTTTTTTTTCTCTTTTTGTAAATAAACTAAAAATAAATCTATTTAAATCGATCGCTGGTTCGGAAATAATTAGTTTTTGTATCGATTAGATGCGGCGATTTAATGCTTTCTTTTTCTGTTGGTGCTTCGGATATTGGATTTCATCCGGCGTTTTTTATACAATCTAAAAAGCCAGTCTGAAATATTAAGATGTATGACGTGTAATATACAAATCAGCATTGTTTTTGCGACTTGTCGGTGCATTTTTAAATCCAATTATCGTTTTCAATAGTGTGTCAGTGCGTGTCTTGACTCTTGTTTTAATAGATATTTAATTGGAACTCAGATTTTGTGTATTTTTCCGGGTTTGATTGTTTGTTTTTTTGGAAAAAATGTAGAACTGCTTTTGTGCTAACAGTGAACCATTTAAATTTGTTGAATTTGACAATTTAAATTTTTTTCTCTTACGAATTTAAAGATTTTTTTTAAAGAAAAAATTGGTAAATGAAACCAGTAACATAGAATTAAAACGGCAAACATAAATTAATAATAACGATGATCTTTTTTTAAAAGAACATTTAAATCAGCAAACTATTTAGCTCTCGTTTTAAGCAATTACCTCCGGTATTTTTGTGCTGAATGCTGTTTTGATTCAGCGCGGCCTCGTTAAACGCGCTACTTTCCTAGAACGCATTAAGCGCACTAATCGAGGGATTATCATTTTTCTAAACGCGGGGTTTTGTGTATATTGTGAAGGTGCGATGGGTGAAACGAGTTGTAATTACGAATGCTGTCGGTTTAAATACGTTTTGTGTATATAATTATTAAGTCAGTATTAAATTTCTTTTTGCACTAATTACTAAGTGCTGTTTATTCGAATAATTAAACGTAATTAAAAGCGGAGCAAAATGTTCATCTAAGAAAATATTCAATATTTAATTGTGCAACGAGAGATAGAGTCTGAGAACGTAGGGAATATTATGTGAATGAGAGATTACAGGTGAGTTGCTCAACGGCTACCGGTCTCACTTTAATTACTCTGCCAACAATGAACAGGCGGCAATTATCCGCAATTATCTATCATTTTAGTCGTATCAAATTTGTTAGTAAAATGCCTACAGCTCTAATTTTTTTTTTTTTTTTATTTTTTATTAAATACATTTTTTTGTTGTTGTTTATATAAAGTGGAAATGTAATTATCAGAGTTTCAGTTATCCGAATTGCCATTTAATCGAACCACTACGGTATTTTTGTTTTAATTAATTTTTTTTAGAGGTTTTCCTTTTGTGTCCATTATTATACATTTTTGCAATGCAATTTAATTTAATTTTTATTGTTGGAGGCGGCCAAATACAAATCCTTAAATAATTAGTAATAGTAGGTTCTTGTCATTATAATCCTAAATGGTTAAAACTTTTAAAATTGTTAATGCAATAACTTAAAGCGAGACTAAAATGAATTCTTAAAATGCAGTTAATAACCTTCTTATTGCTATATGTGACAATTTGATTAAGATTATTGTTAATTTCGAGTTTGATTTATGAAAATTTTATCTTTTAATAACAAAATCTCTAAAAACAAAATTTGCAAACGCAAATCAAAATCTCAAAGCTATTAAAATGTTTTTGCATATTAAAATCTAGAATTTCAAACGTTCAAAATTGTGGACATCTATATTTAAAATGCTTAAAGCTGAAATTCCGTTAATTGTGTAGTATTTACTTCATCAATAAAATGAAAAGAATAATAGTGTTCGAGGAAAAGTGAACCAACTTTAATTATTGCTACCCTGATTCGTTTAGCAAGGCGAGCTCGCCACTCATTATGGCTACTTCATTTGAGTTTGTTTTTTTCTGCACACTGTGTATATTTAAAATCCACAACGCTTATAAATCCAATAGTTCTTGACTATAAAATAATGTCCCAGCATCAACTACCTATCTCCCAAATCAAAAATGGACAAATATCGAAAACATTACAAATAGTGTAATTTTAAATTATTTTTTTAAAAAAAATAATAATAATATAAAAAAAAAGTTTGTCAAAGTATTGTACTGTAATGACAAATAATCCGGTTAATCGGATTTGTAGTGTGCGTTTATTTGCTAGTCAGCTCATTTCGTAAGTTTGTTTTTAATTGCTGAAAGATGCAGCTTATTATACGAGCGGCTCGAAAGCAAACTAATGGCTTCACGTTTTAATAGCTTCCTTGAATTATTATAATAGCCGTTAACAACATAATCGCTTTTAATTAGTATTAAGTTTTTGTGCGCTCTTTTTTTTAATTTTTTTTTTATTATCTTTTTTTATTTTGTTTTGTTTTTGGATTATGGAAACGATGATTATGAGAGCCAGAATTATTCGTTTCAGAAGATGTTAAGTGGGAATGATGAGGTTTCGATTTTGATGGGAAAGCTACGTCATAATGAGAACGCGAGAGATAACGAAAACAAATGGAATCGGTTTTTGGTTTTAATCTTCCGATGGATTTAATTTGTAAGAGGGTGTTTTAACGTTTATGACGTCATTCATTCTCGTTTAAATAGCTTTTTTGATGGCGTCTTTAAACTTACGCAATTAAATAGGAAAAATCCTTCTCTTCATTCTCTCTTGGATTTTTTTGGAATGAACATTTTTTTTTTATTATTATTAAATCAAAAGAATACTCGTAGATATATTTCAGAATTTGAATTGATTTTTAATTGATTTATATCAATTTTATTAAAACAAAATTGGCAGAAATATGTGTGTTTTTTTAGAAAGATTCATAAAATATTTTTAAATTTAAAAACTGTTGATTGAGTAAGGATAAGATATTTTGAAATTAATAATATTTTTAATTATGAAGTTTGGAGAACCGGTAATTGGCAGATAGCAGAAAATTATGTAACCGCAGATAGCTAAAAGTGAAAAGCAAACTACAGTTCATTAAGATTGACAAAAAAATTAAATGAAAGCTAATAAAAAGCAGTGGAAAATATTAAAACAGCAGGATTTCAAATAAATAAATTGAGCAGTAAAAGTAGAAGTTTTAAGCAAAAAAAAAAAAAAAAAAATTAAATTTGACAGAAATTTAAATGAAAACCAATAGCAAATAAAATGAAGAGAATTAAAAACAACGAAAAAGTAGATTTAAAAAAATATCAATAAATAAAGCAGAAAATGTAAATAAAATTAAAGTTAAATTAAAGTAAAATTAAAGTAAATAAAATTAGAAGAAAATGATTAAAAACCAGAAAATAAATTTCGATGAAGAAATTAGAATTTGGTAGTGCAGTATTATCCAAGTGCGTTAGGGTTCTCAAATCTTTTGTGCAGCTTTTTTTTTTCTCTAATTTTTTTTTATTAAGACCAAGATAATGCTTTACCTTCTTTGTATTATTGTTAACCTTTTTTTTTTTTTTTTTTTTTTTTGATTTGACAGGAATCTCGTTTTAAAAGAATTTTTGGACGTTGTTGCTTAGGTTTTGATTTTCTGCTTCGTCCACATAATTCGCCAAAATATTTTTTTTTAATATGTTATATAAATGTATAATAATATTACTCGAATTTATATATTTTTTTAATTCGTCACCGAGACTTTTCCTCTTTAAAACATGCAGCTACATTTACGCTAGAGTGCGTTACTAGTAATTAAATAACGAAAAAAAAAAAGTTTCTTAGGACTACACACAAAAAAAAAAAAAAATTAAGAAGAAAAAGAAGGAGAAAAGAGAAATGGGCATGCGTATCACTCTCCATTATATTCTCTGAAATTCTTCTCGGAATTTTTAGATTTTAATTTGAAATTTGAACGAGAGAGTGCGCTCGTGAGAGAGAGAGAGACTTGTAATGAGAAATTAAGGATTATCTACATTTCTTTTTGGGTGTTTTTGCTACACTAAAAAAAAAAAGCGGGAATAGAAGTGAGTGGGTGGAATTGAAGGGGTGATAGAAGAGGGACGATGTAGTTAAAAAAAAAAATCTCCAAGGGTAGATGGGAGGGTGGTGGGTAAATGACTCCAATTTGATGTTATCCGCCGTATCAGCAAAGCGTTGCAATACTTTGGGGTCTCATTTAAAAAAACTTGAGAAAGAAAAAAAAAAAAAAATTGGAGGGAGAATAGGAAAAAAAAACACACACGCAGATCGATCGAAATTCAAGTCGAAAAATCATTCGTAATGTAACGGTCGTTATTTGTGTGTGTGGGGGAGGGAAGAGAGGAGGGAGAGAGTATTAAAAACACCCAAGTGTTTGTAATTATCTCGTCTGCTGGATAAAGTTAAAAGGTGTTCTCTATCGAATTTGGAAATCTGCTTCACGGTTGCGCTTGGATCCGGATCTTAAGAACCGATAGTTCTTAGTTGCGAACAGAACTGATTTCTGTCGAATTTTGATTAGGGCGTCACTGTTTAGGGGGCTGTCCATTAATGATGTCAACAAATATTTGGAAATTCTTGATCCCTTTCCTCTTCTCTTGTCAACAATTGACGCCTCCTTTCCATTCACCCTCCCTCCCAAATAAACATCACGTTAAAGAATTTTAAAATTAGAATTTTTTAATTTTTATTTTCTACTACTGTATAAAAACATTCCTTATTATAAGTACTATAGACCTACTATAATTACACCGATTAAATTTGGCAATAAATTCTCTATAATTATTGACTATTAGTGAATTTATTTTTTGATTTACCCTTGTCAACAATAATAATTATTATTGTTAAACTTTATCAAACTTTTACCTTGTCTCCTGTTTTGTTGACGTAATTAATGGATGACTCTTAATGTTTTCATCAAATTTAGCTTTGCGAGACAATATTTTTTTCTCCAATTTTGATCTACAGCAGGCCTACATGTACAGTATTTAGTGATTAGTTATTTATTATTATTTTTTTTTTTTTTTGTATTTTTTAACAAATAGTTTTAGTTAATTTTAAATGGGTTTGACTTAATTTTAATTTGTTATTATTGTTATTTTTTTAATTTAAAACTTTTATTTTAATTTTCATATTACAGTACATGTATTAGTTTTTGCTCAGTTTTAACTTACTTTTTCTCAATTTAAAACTTTTTTATTTTTTTTAATTTTCAAGTTATTACTCAATTTCGAAATAGCTTTTACTATATTTTATGTAAGTTTTTATTCATTTTAACATAAGTTTTTATTCATTTATTTAATTAGGTTTGTGCTATTTAAAACAGGAACACTAATTTACTCTATTTTTATTTTTAGAAAAAAAGGTTTTTTTTTTTCAAGTTTTTAATCGTTTTTTGAAATTTGACTTGTCTTATTCTTCAAATTTTTTTTTTTAGTTTTTTAAATTTTGAAGGCAATTTAAAATTAATTTTAATCCGATTTTTAACCGAAATTCTGGTAAGTGTTTGCTAGATTGTGAATGAAGGGAGCAGAATAATACTCGGAGTATTTATTTAAATTTGAGATCATATTTTTTTAAGATTTTTTAATGTTTGATTATTCTTTTTTTTTTAATGTTATTTTTTTATCAACATTATTTGTTATTGTTTGTACGAACCGGTAGCTATTTCTCCAGCACATAATTGAGCATCAAAGTCGGTAGCATCTTTTGGGTTCCTATTTAAACCGGGATAACTCACCCCAGCTCTTCCCATTGGAATTACAAATTCCTGCTTTCCATTAATTGTTGTTTCAAAGTTTGGAATGAAATGTGTAGATAAGTTGCGGAGGAAATTTTCTTTTTTTTTTTTTTATCCTAAAGCACCCCCTACTTTCCATCTCTCTCACTCATCCCTTTAGCGAATTAAATTGGGTTGATGAGAAATTAAGTGGCAGATCCGAACGAAGAGAGAGATAAAAGAGTGATCGCTTAATTTTTATTAAAGAATTTTAAATCCGGAATTGATCGAATGTGATTACCGTTGGTGGTGATGGTGATCGACGTCGGAATGCCATTAATAGAGCGAGCTCTCTATCCACCTGCCACCCATTCGGCTGCTCAACACACATCCATCTCCACATTCAAAATAGATTCTTTTGATTACTATTTTTAAATGTACCGTTTAAATTTTATTTTTCTCGAATAAGCCGTATTTTTGTGTTGACGTACGATTATTTTCACGTGTTTTTATTAACATTTCCACTTCGGGTAGCTAAGGAAGGAAATTTACGACCCTTCTCCTCCTACATTCTTTTTATCGAAATTTTTATTAACAAGATATGGAAATTTTCAAACATTTTAATTAGATTTAAAAATACAGCTATTTGGCGTTTTATAACCCAAATGTTTTCGAAATTTCTGTTTATCTCTACTGTAGTTACTTTTATAACTAAGTAGTTTTGTCGGTTGCTCATACAACTTTCAATTATGTTTCATTTGGATTAAGAAATCCGGCAAATTTTACTTGAATACGAGTAAAACAAATAAAATACTGTATTTGTAACCGAAGTTCATTTTCCCTCTTATTAATGTTCCTTAACTTTTGAAGAAAAATCTTTTAAGAAATTTACAAACTGTTTGTTATTAATTATGAGCATTTTGTGGTTGAAAGAGTGCGCGTTCCACGAAGCGAAGGGGTTGAATTTTGGAAGGGTTGAAAAGGTGTTGTTGTGACACCCCTATTAAATTTACACGCGCTTAAATTTTCCTTCCTTTTCCATTTACTTTTTCGTGTCATCAATCCATCTTTTTCTCCTAATCGTATTTAAATTGCGTTGCTTAACACGACTTTCTCCAAACTGTCGTTATAAATAAATCAAAGAATTTAATAAAGTGCACGCGCGTGCGCAGTGGGGGTGTCTCTTACTCTCATTCATTCTTTTTAACCCTTTCGTTTCGCAACTAAATCCCGTGGGTTTTTTTTTTCTTTCGGACCCTCTCTGATTTTTTTAACCCTCTTTTTTTTCTTTTTGGGTTTGACGTCATTTTTTTTTTTTCGTTTTCGACTCAAACGTGTTGGTTGCAATTGTGATGTAATGTAACCCTTTCACGCCTTTGTGATAAGCAGATCACGTGGTGTCACTCGATCGAGAGTGTGTGTAATGGGGAAATCGGCGTTTTACCGGTGACAAATGCTCAATCGAGGGGTTGTTAGGGGGGTTTTATGTAGGGTGGAAAGGGGGTTAATCCTTGGAACACGCCAGAACAGAACAGGAAGGGAAAATAAAATGAAAGGGCTGAAATTAAAAAAAAAATAATAATTTTTTTTTTTGATTTATTCATTCTTTAAACTCATATTAATGTATGACTCTGTAGTGTGTGTGTTGTCACTTCATTCCCTCCCACCCACTTCTTTACCCTTTAACACCCACCTAACACTCCACATTTGTATACACGTATTGATGCATCGCGTTTCCCCCTTTCAATCTTTTTTTTTTCTTTTTCTATAAATCTCCTTAAATTGTTTTGTTCGTTTGTTTTAGATTTAATTGTGTTTGACGCCAGCTATTTATTTGGTGTCAATTGCTCTTCATTGACGCCTTCCACTACTTTATTGTCGAAGAAATCAGTTGATGTTTAAAAAGTAAAATTCATTAAAATCTATGAACAATAAATCATTTTATTTAAAAATTAATCTTTTTTTTTTTTTTACAAAAATATTACCGTATTAAAATTCTACTTAAACTTCACTAGTCATTTTTAGAAGCATATATATATATATTTTTTTTGATTTTGTTTTTGACTTTAAGCTTGATTACATTTATTACAAAAATAAAATGTTTAATTAACTTAATATACGAGTAATTTAAAAATTATATTTTGTACAGTAGGACAGTACAGTATTGATATTTTTTTTTAGAAAAAATTTCATCAAAAAAATTAAAAACAAAAGTTTTTTTAAAAACATTTTCTTTGAAAAGTTAATACTGTACATTAAATAATTTTTTTCATAATAATTATTTTGTTGCAATTTAATAGTTGCATGCAATTATTTACACGGTGTTCCGAAAAAAGCCATACAGTATTTCAATGACACATGCAAAAAGTTTCTTTTAATAATTTTTTTTTTGCCGTATATATTGTTCTATTTTGCCTTCAAAATCATCCTCCTTCGTCTTCAACACACTCATTATGCCCAGCATCAATACATGTAGGCTTACTGTATAAATTACAGCTTGATCGAATGTGTTCCATGCCACTGTGACGTCAAATTTTACTAGCACAGCTCATTAATAGTAAAAGATAGTTATATTGTGGTTTAGATTAAAATACATGTAGTTTTAGTTTCAATAACATGTGGTGTTGTTATTTTATTTGTTAAAGTAAAGCAGGCTTTTTACACTACACCGGTGTCTGTTTATTTCGGTACACCGTGTATAGCAATGCTATCAAAGGAAAACTTTTGTGACAATGGCACTGTATTAATATTAACACTATTAAACTAGTCATTATTATCAAAAAACTTACGCATCGATTATTATATCAATCAATACGTTAACTATTATTAATTAAATAATCTTTATTTGTTACTACAGTAATATACCGGTAGTTGTCTAAATGAGACATTGAACGCGAATCTTAGATACTGTAATTGTAACGATATGTCACTGTTTCATCCAATCCCTCGGGTTTGTTTTTTTATTTCAAAAACTTATCGAACGAGTATTGATTCAATATTAATTGACGCGATTAATTTCCCGCTCATTTTTTTTTTTATTATTATTGTTATTGTCATCGAGAAAAAAAGTCTTCCGCATTTTTTTAAAGCGATTTTTTTTATTATTATTATTTTACTTCTTCAATTTTTTATTATTATTTTTATTGTTGTAGTTGTTAAGTTCTCTCTTTTCGACTCGATTATGACAGCCATGATGGAAACCAAAATGGCCGCCGAAGAGTAGAAGTAAGGATGAATAAAAAAGCGAGTGAGAGAGAGATATGGGGGTAATGAAGAAGAAATGTGTGTGGGGGGATAAAAAAAATACGAAGAGAGATTGTGGGGGTGGGCGGGGTCTCGGGAGAAATATGTAGACTTGTGTAAAACAAGGGACCTTTTCGTCTCAGTTTTCATGAAATGTAAATCCATACTTTATCCCTTCCACCTCAACCTCACCTCCCCCCCCCTCTACACACACTCATCTCCCTACCAGCATCTCTCTACGCTGGGGATTTCTTTCCCCCCTTTTCCCTTTATCGATGGCGACGATGACGACTATCGATTTTTTTTTTCCATCTTTTTTTTTTAACGCCTTCAATTTTCAGCTTCTAAATATATATACAGGGTGTCGTCTAATTTGGATATTTTTTTTTTTTCGTGTTCATTTTTTTTTTTTTTTAATTTATTGGATCGTTTAATTTTTGTCACTGTTGATATTAAATAGAAGAGAAAACCTGTTGATTTTGCACGATGCGTGATGCGCACCTGAAAATTCGATGAAAAAAATTTTGTTTTTTGATTTTTTTTATTCATTTGATAATTTAATTAACTTAATTAAATTTTATATTTACAGAATTTTTTTAAAAAAAAAAACTTGTAAATTAAATCATCTTTATTTTTTTTTTTAGTAAAACATACTCGTGTATATATATTTTTTTATTTTTTTAAATAAATAATTTTTTTTATATAGATTACTTTGCCAACATTAATGTTTGGTAGCTGAAATACGAGTAATTTTGACACTACAGTATATGACATTCTTAAATTTAAAAATTAATTTTTGTGAATTATCGAAATTATTAATTTCCAAAAAAAAAATGTTTTTTTTCAATGTATTATTATTTTTATCAATTAAAATCGAATGATTGGTAATTTGATATTCCAAGTTAACATAATAGAAAATTTCTTTTTTTTTTAATTTTTTTTTTTTTTACATGTGTTTTTCTCAGAGGAAGACGACGTGTGCGCATGCGTAGTTGCGCCACGTAAAATCATTAATTTTTCAAGAGATGATAATTCCATCCGAAATAGAAAGAAAAAAAAGGGGTGGCGATGGCTACGCTTATACATTTAAAACGTAGAAAATCCCCGAATACCGAGAGGTAACCTCCGTGATGACGGTGGGGAGAAAAAAAAAAGAAGAAAAAAAGTGAGTGAGAGAGAGGCTGTTTCCATGACAACCAGCATCCTTTCGCCCTTTCCGCGTGGTGTTTAATTGGAAAATGGGTGGAAATCCTACCCCTCCCCATCATTTTTTTTTTACCCCAGCCTCCCAGCCCCTTCATCTTCGCTCGTTGTTATGCGTGGGGGAGATGGAAATGCGCGTGCAAAGTACGTGAGGGGTGAAGGATCATTTTAAGGGTTAATATTTGCACGCATGCGCCCTAGGATTTTTTTTTTTTTGCTAGGATACGTGTCGAGGTGGTAAATAGCCTTGATCTATGTTTTTGTTGACTAAATTTCGAACTACCCCACAACAATTTTTTTCCCGCCTTCTTTTTTCCTCGACGCTTTTTGATTTATCCGGCTTCGACCTCCGACGATGTTGACGCCATCTTTATTCACGTTCCCTCACCCCACTTCCTCCCACTACCCTTCTTTATCGGAGGTGGAACGGAATCTCTAAAAATGATGGCTCGAACGCCAATTCAAAAAAATAATAATAATTATGTAGGCTATCATAAGTTCATAACGGATGAAAATCAAACCCCGACATTGGAGAGAAGACTTAAGTTGTTCGCTGGACACCATATATTTTCGGCCTTGGCTCATTGGAAACACAGAACGTGTACAGTTGTTCACATCAAATGACCATCGTTGATGGGAGTCGTCTGTGGAGGATTAGGTGACCACCAGCACGGATTAAGCTTTCTCGCGGCCCTAGAAAAAAAAAATATTTTGGGCCCCTCGTAATAAAAATCAAACTGACGAAATATGACGTCCGAAGCAAAAAATAATTTTGGCGTTCCATCCTCAGCAGCAAATAAAATGTTTTTGTAAATTTGGATAATTTTGGGTTATTCTTTGCCCCACTTTCTGCAAAAAAATAACGCATTTTTAAGGAAAAATAACGCATTTTTAAGGAAAATTAACAAATGTTTTAGGAAAATTAAGATTTAAAAAAAAAATTAACCAACTTTTTAAGGAGAATTAAAATTTTTTTATGGAAAATTATAAAATGATTTATGAAAATTTAAAAATCCTTAGAAAAATTAAGAAAAGTTTTAGGAAAATTATTAAAAAACAGGGGGCGTTTGGGTGATCAGCTTTTTCTCATCAATTTTTTCTTTTTTTTCAATTTTGTGTCAAGACTGTTTCTACAAACTCGAGCTGGTGATTAGAAAGGCTAGGATTAGATGGTCAGAAAGGGAAAACAAAATTCAAGTCATGAATAATTATTAAATATTGTACTGTAATTTAAATTTAATGTTAAACTACTAAAACTCTCGTGAGTGTACTGCGTACAAGACTGCGAACTTTACCTCTGCACATTCACGTTCGCATGCGAGCAAATTTAATACAGTATCAAACATTCATCTTGATTTCACTTCTTGATTTAATTTGAGTCACCCAGCGCAGCGAGTTGTGTTGAACCGGCTTTGGAAAGACGAGGGAATGTGCGCTCTTCGTGTTAAATCAGATAGTTCATCGTCTGCATGGTAGATGGCGCCACCAGTACTTAATTTTTTTTTTAATACCGTGTGTCTAATAATTATATTACATTTTTATCCACGTACAGTATTTCGATTGAAATTCTATTTTGTTTTTCATTTTCCCATTCGAAGAAAATTGAAAGAAATTTTTTTCTTAAATGTAAGATAAAATTTAAATAAATGAAAACGAAAACTATTTCTAATAATTTAAATGTAGGGATGTTTGTTTTGCTTTCACTGAATCTGTGCTATTGAATTTTGATGGACTACCATTATTTTTTTTCCCTTTAATTCCTGGATTTAAATTTTTATTGTTAAATTTAAGAGCATTTGTTTACAATGTCGGGTCTTATGAAATGTTCAATTCAACAAAGTGTTATAACGCAGCGTGGTGAAAATCTCACAATAAGGGCTTCACTTTATCGAAACTTTCAGAGTGTTGGTTAGTAAAAACAGGTTTTTATTAAATGAGATGAGATTTCCACAAACAAGATTCAGTTAAAACTACTTTTCCAAACAATTTTAAGATAGAAAAAGAATTTGAAAGAAGTTGTACGCGTGCTCAAGGCATTTTTAAACGCAATCCTTTCTCCGCCCTCTTCCTCCTCTCCATAAATTCGTCTGCAAAAAGCTGGTCATAATATTTTCGCAGTTTTCGTGTTAACCGAAATTCTTCCTTTGGAATGGCAAAATCGAAAATTCAAAAAATTGACGTAGAATATGATTTCATCTTAAGCGAATTCGTCTTAAGCGTATTCCTGCTTATTAGACTTGCTAATTGCAGAATTGAAAGCGTCGACGAATTATTAAAATCTGACTCGAGGTATAAATCGATGTTAAAAGCATCCTTTTTTATAATGTATGCAAATTTTAGTCTTGTGTAAGAGAGTTTGGTGTGCGTGTGTGCTGCTGCAAGTGCAGTGTATTACAAATTGACGTCGCTTCCTGTTCAAATCATCTTCCCGTGTGTTTTCCCACCCCCCACCACGCTTTAACCCCCGAAATTGCACCTCACACAACACAGAAAAACCGCTATTGATTAAGGGCAACAACAAAAAAAAAGATTTGTTATGGGGTGGTGTGTGATGGGTGGGCATAGGTGGCGATAATGAAGTTGACTTGAAAAGCGAAAAAAAAATTTTTTTTTTTTTGGGGTTGATCATCCCTGAGCTCGTGTGAGCCACCCCGCCCACCTTTTGAGCCACCCACGTGTAAATGACACAAGTAGGCAAATGTATCCGCTTGGAAGATTTTCATTTTCTATCGAGTTAGTTGAAAGATGATGTTCTACCACCTCATTCGTTTTCTATTGCTCCTCGTCACAAGCTCTCATTTGCATTTATAAAAAGCTCAACCAGTGGAATTCATTCGGCATTGATTTTTTTTCTTTTCTACTCTTTTTTTTCCTTTTTCGTATATTAAACTCTTGAGTTTTTTTTTTTCTCTTCTCGCTTTCTTTTCAATATTGTAAATGGTGACGTCAAGAGACCGGAAATGTAGACTTTGTAAATTCTCAACTTCAAAAGTCGTGAAGATTCGCGCGCGATCTATTTCTCTCGGAAAATTAGGCTTATAAGCAACTGCATGGGAAGATCTAGTTTTATTTAATTTATGTTTTGCATCGATTTCTGTTATTTATGTATCGTATGAGTAAAGTTATCTATGTCGTGGCTACCAAAAAGGGATTTCAAAACAGATAATTTTTGCGGTTGCGTGTTATAATGCCGAAGCCATTTCCAAAAATAAATTTGGGACTGAGCATACGTAGTACATTTTGCGTAAAGATTAGCTAAAATTTTGATTTGTTTCTAGGAAGTAGTTATACTAAATCTTGCTTTGAGGAAGTGGCTAAATTTAGATTTAAAATTCCACTGGAAACGAAATGTTAGGAGAATTGCTAAAGTTTTAACAAATTATTTTTATGAATTTCAAATTTATTTAACCATAATAAGAAAGCAGCCTATATTTATAAAATTTTTAAAATTTATTTCGGGTAAATAGTTTTGGCAATTGCAAAGGATCGTATTACAGGGCTTGAAGAACTTATTATGGAGCTCTTACAGTGTAAAAGAAATAATTTTTTAAGATTTTTAATGCTGTACCGATACTATAATTATATAGTCTATATGCTCCTTATTATTGAATTTGACAGCTTTTTTTAAAAAATTTTGTGTTTAAATTAAACTTTTTTTTGAACTCAAAATGATTAAAAAATGTGAAGGAATACTCATAATTTATGAGGAATTTTAAATTTACCGATAGTAGTATTTATGCTTAATAATAATATTAATAACTCTGCCTTTTTTTAAAAAAAAAGAAACAAAAAATAAGTTAAATATTGCAGAAAAAGTAGCGTTTTGTTTTTTTCTGACGCTATAACCGATTCTTACATTTTCTCGACGTAATAAGCCAATAACAGAGTTTTTTTTGTAAGGAGAATTACATTCAATTTCCACAAAAATAACGTTACATCCGTGATCGTTACAACTTAATTTTATAAAACTAAAACCAGTAAAACTTGCATACTTAACACAATTATTTTTTACTACAGTGCTTGTAAATTGATATGAAAATGTAGCCTATTCTGGTTAAAACTTCAAATTTTTTTTTTTTTTTTTTTTGGTTTACCGGAACCGTAATAATAAGATAAGAATATTATTATAAATTTTCTAGTGAAAAAAGAATAATACTTATTTTATTTACGATATTTTATTCTTATCTTTGATGTTTTTAAAGAAAAAAAAAAGAAGCTGTTTTCCAGTAACGCACTAGTCGAGAGAGTCGAATATCTTTTCCAAATCTTTGAATGATTTCCGATGATTGAATCACCGCGCTACCTACCGCCCGACTTGGCTTTCCATCGAGAGACTCATTCAGCGGCTAAGGTTTCGGACTCGCTTTCGTTAATTCCAATCGGTCGAATTAATTGCCGCTAAGTCTTAAGCCTTTTCTTCCGTCCCATTTGCATTGGCATCGCCGGTCTTCTTTGATGTCAGTATCCACCGCGGGGAGCGCTGATGCACCGACCAATTTGTCGATCTAATTTGCCGCTTCCCCATCTCTCTCTCTTATGCAAATCGCGTCTAATTAAGATCTGGGAATCGCTATCCTAATTAATTGCGCGCACGTGCTAGGACCATATCTCCTCCCTCCCCCTTCTCAACCCACCCCGATCCCAAAGTGTAAATGAGCTGCGGTTGACGTCATCATAGAATATTCAAATAGGCGTAATGTTGATTACTAACACGGTTTAACACGTCATACATGGCTGATTTGACCGCTTATAATTTCACATTTTCGTCGCGTTAATGAACAAACGCGCGGCTTTTTTTTTTCTATCTCTCCTTCGACTTCTTCCGACGCATTTCTTTATATTTTTAGGGCTGTTGAAGAGAAAGAGAGAGAGAGAGGTGGGAGTGGGTGAGTGGAGGTGGAATGGAGAGTTAATTTGCTCAAAGAAACCGACGGGATTTAATAAGCGAGTCGAAGAAGACTGTGCATATATTTATACTTGTTTAATAATTTAGTATTTCGACGTGTAAAGTTAATGAGAAAATGCTAGTCACAAATATTTCTCATTTCTTTTTAATAATTGGGATTTTTGGGGGTGGGTTGATGGGAGAGATGGGTGGTAATTGTAAGGTGTGCGCCGTGGGCCATCTTTATTAGATTGGTTCGACGATTGCAAGCGAAATAGACCGAAATTACGACACTTTTTTTTCTCCCATTTCTAGTTAGTCGCGTTTTCTACTTTAATTATATTAACTCGTTCGAAATTTTTGAAAGTACCGTTTTTTTATCTAATTTCATGATTTTTTTTTTTTTAGATCAATTGTGATTAAATAAGCATCGATTTTCAGAGTCAGATTATCATTAAGATAATGTAGGCTAAATTGATTTTAAAACTAAAAAAAAATACAATAATATATTTGTGGTCTACTGCAAAATTTTTTTTGGGAAGTTCTGGTTGAGAAAATAGTTAAATTTTCGTTCAAAGGAGTTAACGAAAAAAAAAAGTTATCAATTTAATAATGCTTTCTGATAAAATTTGACTTATTTTGGGAAACTAATCGGTAGAAAATAGATGCTTCTCAAAACTTGATTTTTAATCAAAAAGTACCGGTACAGTAAAATTTTATTAGTTCACAATAATTATTCTTAGTGCAATTTTGGTAGTTCCGGATGAGAAAATACTAGTTCTAATGCAAATCAGTTTTAATTTAACAAATCGAAAATCGATAATATTGATCTTATAAAATTTTTAAACCCCGAAATTTAATAGTAGCCTAATATTTTCACAACGTTTGCAGAAAATAAATCCTTTTTTTATTTTAAAACAAAAAAAAGTGCAGTGCAATTTTAGTATAGAAGATATAATATGCAAGTACACCAGTACATGTAGTAGGAAATTATTCTCAGCACGGAGCATGGAAGTTCCGGTTGAGAAAGTACGTGTTTCCATGCAAATCAGTTTCAATATAGCGAAACAAAAATAATTTGCCAATTTAACGACATGTTAGTTATTTTAGAAAAATAATTATGATTGATGTAATTTATTTTTTAACGTCGAAGATGGTTTTTTTAAAATGATATTACTTTTGATAATTTCGGTGTCTTCTTCGAAATTTAAAGTATTACAAATTTTGTCGTTGAACTTAAAATAATTTCGCTACAGCTGCGTAATTGTTGTCGTTGATAGACATTAACGTGGGTTTAAAATTAGTTTTGGCGACTAAAAATATAAAAGACTCCAAAAGTTTAGGTATTTGATTAAAAGTTTTCAAAGTCCGATGGTGTGTGGCTGCTGGTGTAATGGAATTAGACGTATTTTTGCATTTCTTTGATCTTGGAATGATGATTCAGTGGTCGAGGGATTTCAACTCTCGATCTCTTCGGTATTTACCGAGATAATCGAATTATTGGACAGCCCTCGCGATCTCTCAAGACGTCATTAGGCTAGGGCTGCTACGAGCGCGAGCAAATATATGCAAATGCCATTTCCATTTCAAAGTGAACGGGATTTTTTAATTGAACTAATCTTATCAAGAGCGACGGAGAGAGAGAGAGAGAGAGAGAGAGAGAGAGAGAGAGAGAGAGGGAAAGAGAGACTTTCGATTTTCAAATTTCACGTCTTTTGCATGAAATTAAATGCAGTAGAGGTCGCTAGGTGGCACCGAATGGATATCATTTGCTCGATAATTTCAATTATTATACTCATCAATCACGTTAACGTCGCTGCTGCGATCCGGAGAAATTAAGTGCTTCTCAGGTTTCTCGCGAAAACAAAACTAAGAGAAAAATTAGAATAATAATAAAAATAAAAGAATATTTGAATTTTTTTTTAAGAATTAGCAAGTTTTTTTTACTAGTGAAATTTTATGTTTGTTATTTTAAAAAATTGTTATTTTGTGGCCAGCTACAAATTTAATGAATGTACGAGTATATTTTTATTACAATTTTCAGTTAGATTGTATTAGGAATTATTTGGATTTAATCAAACGAATACTGAGCAATAATTTATTCATTTTGTGAATAATTTTTTCAAAATTTTTGCTAGATTTTAATTTAAAAAGTAGTTGCTGTACATTAATTAATTAACCAAGTTTGAATTTGCGCAGGGATTCATTTAATTATTAATTAGTTTTTGCTCCAGTGTTTACAGGAACGAGTTTCACTTAAAGCTATAACTAAAACGTATGCAATTTGTAACGAATTTTTTTTACATCCGTTTTAATTAATTGCGTTTTTATTTTTTTAAAAAAATGAAATTTACCTCAGTTTAGAACAAAACTTTATTCAATTTTTAACAAAAATTTGTAATTAATTTTTTAACGGTTTTTTTGAACAATTTATTTAATAATTTTTTTTTTTTATTATTAATAATTATTTTGCTCCTACAGTATTTTAGACTCTTATAATGGTCGATAGGTGGCGTCTAGAGAATATCATCTGCTCGATAATTTCAATTATTTCACTCATCAATCACTATATTAACATACTGTAGCGGCGAAGGAGAGAGAAATTAAGTGCTTCTCAGGTGGCGCTGCGTTCGTTGGCTAATACAAGAGGCGAAAAAGTTGAAAAATCTAATAACAATGATAAATTTTTTTGTTTTTAATTCGAGTAAAAATTGAGCGCGAAATATGTCTTAGGTCGCCGTTTATATTAGAAAAGTATTTTTTGTCGCCTGCTTGAGATTAGACTAGGAAATAACACTGTGTATCGTTTCCAAATTACATAAAGCAGACGTAATTTTTCGACATAAAAAGATAGTTTCGCGGCTCGCAATGAATGTGTGTAAATGAGTGTTCGGGAGAGAGAAGGAGTGAACGAGAGAGTCTCTAGAGTGAGGCGCACTTTAAATGCAATAATGACAAAGTAGAACATTCACAATTAGAATTGATGTGCTTTGGCTGTGAATTAATAATGCCGGCTCGTTCGCTCTATTCTCATAGCCTCGTAAACAGTGCATAGATTTATTTAACAATGATTGATGTCGGTGGAATATTAAAATCAGTAAATAAGGATACATTTAATGTACTTTTATACTCGCTCTATTATTTTCCATCTATCCCTCCATCGGCGCGTATGTGTGTGCTTTGTGGCGACAAGAGACGCCGATTTGCTTTTATTTATTCCATTTTGGTTACCGGGTATCTCTTTTTATGTTTAGCAAATTTTGTTTTTATTTTTCTCATTTAAGGTGTGTTTTGCAAGTTATTTTTTTGGTGCAAACAAAATCTTCAAAAAGTGGGAAATTAAAATTTAATGTTATTAAATGAAGTGAATCTTTAATCCTATTTCGTTACCAAAGGCTTTATAAAGCAAAATTTAGCAACAAAAAAAGTTTTAAAAACGAGATCAAAATAATATTCTATGAAACAAATTTTTATTAAAAAATATCCTTTAAACTGAGGCGGTGCAAAGCAATTCCAACTTTTCCAGCGAATCCCCGAGGTAAAAGTCGCTAAACGCAATGGGATTAATTTATTCAATAAATTTGGTTTTGCTCTTCAGGTGGATATAATTATTTTAATCTCTTTAAGCTGCTTTTGTCTTAATCTAGATTGGGTTACATAAAATAATATTTTGGTAATGATCAGATCTGGCCCCTAAATTATACTGGCCATAGGAGCGTGAATAGTATTCCTAATCATAAAGGCGGTCCTGCTGTTAATTATGATTTATAAATTTGTGGACATTTTCGGGAAATCGTTTGCTCATTGAAGATACAGTAGTTTATTTAATTTCAGTAATAATTAAATACAGTTTTGTGATATGGATAAAATTTGCCCTGTTAACCGACCTGGTTGGGACTGGAGGTAAGTCGGTTAAGGGAAAAAGCCGGTTAATACATAATTTCCATGTATTGTAAAACCAACAGTAATATTAATTGCATGAGCTTATTAACGAATTTAATTTATAGTTTATGTGATACCTGTATTAATTAGGTAATAAGCATATCTAAAATATCAATCCTTATTTTTTCAACATAATTAATAAAGTTTTTGATGTTTTAATGATTTTTTGAACTATCTTTGGAAAAAATCTGAAGCAAATCGAGAAAATGTTTAAGTAAAGAAATGATCAATTAAAAGAAGTGTACAGTAAATGAACTTTTTAAAATTTGAGTCATTAAACATTTTATAAATTTTGTTTTGTTAGTTTCAAACAAAACGAATTTATATGTTACTGGTAAATAATAATTTATGTAAAAAAAATTAAAGGAATCTAGATTCATTTAATCCTCGTTTTACACTGATCTTTGTTTGTTAAACACGGTAACTAATCTATGTGGTTGCTAACAAAAAGCGATTAAAATAAAGGTTAAAATGAAAAGAATTTAACAAAGCCAATTTAAGTTTTATCCTTGTTTTTTTTTTTTTAAAGAAGTTTTTGGTTCTCGTTTAAATCTTTTGTTGCGAGCAATTAAGGTGGCATAATCTAGATTAAGAAATGCAATGGCAACAAAAATAAGAATATGAATAATTAGGTGGAATGAGTTGTGGGTGTTGATTTGTAAAAGAAGTGTGCTGGTGTTTTTTTTGTTTGTTTTTGTCCCTTGAGATGAAATCGCATTCGTTCCAATCCCCTTGACATTTGCCCATCTATCATCTCTGTTTTTAAAACGCGTCAACTTAAGATGAACAGGCTTTTGTTTTCATTAATCGACTCTCTCAGCCAATTGTGATTGAACTTTTTAATCAGAGACTCTTCTCATTTAAATATTTTGTAGTGCTCATTATGCTTAACAAAAATGTCGAAAACTATATTAATTTTGTATTGCGGTTAATGGAAATGTAATTCGACATTTTAGTTAAGTAGCCTATATTTACGATAATAATAAATTGTCAAAGCTAAAGTTTTGGTACCAGGTGAGAAGTTTTGTTAAAGCAAGATTTAATTCACTGTCTAGAATGAGACCAAAACTTTAACGATTTTTTTTTTAAAAGATGTTCTCATGCGCAGTACCATAAGTCCTTTTCAAAATCGATTAGTCAGAAAGCAAAACCATTGAAATTAATATTAATTTTACTAACTTCATTTATAATTTTTTTTTGGTTGCCACAATGTACTGTAGATTTACCCTTATTTAAAGTTCGAAATCAATGTTAATCAAGATTTATATAAAACTAGATCACTGGGTAACAGCTACGTCTACTGTGCGCACACGCATAAAAAATTTACAATTATTTTAATAAACAATAATGCTAAAAATTATTTGAAAAAGTTTAAGGAGAATTTTTGATAATGTGATTAACTAAATAATAAGTCATTCGAAAATAATAATTCGGTTAATTGAAAATTCGGAAAATTGGTGTTCTCAAAGGTATTTTTATTTTTATTATCATACTGTATAAATAAAAAAAAAATGTATAAATGGAATTCATAATAATATTCTTACAATGAGAATAATTTTTTTTTTTTTGTATTTTGAAAGCGTGAAATGTAAGTTGTTTTCGTGGGCGTGTTTCCAATATTATTATCAAATGAATAATAGTAATAATGCGAATTTTTGTGTATTTGGAAATATTTTTCGGTGCGGGGAAATTGCCAAATAATAACGCATTTGTTTTGAATTTGTTAAAAAAGGAAAAAAATGAGTATAAAAATGTTTTACTACGAACGATCGAATGAGGTCGAGTGTTAAAAAATTAAAATTTTAATAAATTATCTTCTCTTTTGTGCTTCGCTTTTCTCAACGTTCGCACGTGTGTGTGTGTGTGTGCTTCAATTTGGGGGGTGAGTAATGGTGGTTAAGGGATGGTTAGATTGTTGTGAGGGGGTGGAAAAAGTGAAATAATTAGGTAGTAGGCATACTTGTTACTAATCAAAAGCAAACTTTTTGATCATTTTTTTTTTTGGATATTAAATAAATTTTTATTTCGTAACTTATTAAATTATTTAATTTTTTTTTTCGTTTTGACCTCATTTAACATTACAGGCTAATTGTTATGCATGTTGTTTTGTTATTAAATTTTTATCTCTCTCGATTAAAAACTCATACTGTATTTAAATTGGATAAAAATGAGATCAGAGGATTTTTTAAAACACGAATACTGTATGTAAATTTATCGTTTTATTTATTTTAATGAACGGTTAAAGCGCGCTTTGACAACAAGCGCGTAATGATCTGGTTTTATTTATTATTCGTTTTGCATTTTTTAGAATTTGCTAAACCGGTTGCCACCAAAGAGAGATTAAAAGAAAGAACTGAATATTTTTACGGCTTGTTTAAAACTGGTTGATTGAAAGGAAGTTTTAATAAATCTTTATTAGAGAAATTACATACTGTAAAAACTATATTGGGAAATTAAATCTCTTTTGTGGTAGCTTAATCTAGATTAAGAATTGCGTTTTTTTGAAAATTATGCTTATTTAATTTGAAAAACACTGCGTAATGTATTGCTGTACCGGTATATATTTTTTAAACCTTCTTTTAATTATCAAATTCATTGTTTACTTTTTTAAATCAATAATAATTTTGTTTAATTTTTAAAATTGAAGAATAAATTATTATCTAGGCTATGATAATAATTTTAAAGATTATTGGAGCCTGTTTATTATGAAATTTTAATAATATAGATTTTAACTTTATCAACATTTTACTCTACACATTTTAAATTAATTTATCAATGACTTATTCATATTATATTTAAATTTTTTTTTTTACTGAAACCTAATTTTTTAAAAGAAATTTTCATGCAATAAATACAAAAAAAATTTATTGGTTAAGTGAGCATTAAGAAATTTCAATTGACCTTTGCTTTAATTTTTATATCTTTATACCGAAATTAGGGCAAATACCGGTACTTAAAAAAGCGTTTCCTAATTTTTCAGTTTTTAACCAGCAATTTCAGTTGAATGCATTGTTGAGGCAAATTATTACGAGAACAAAAAAAATATTTTTTGTGGATTTCTAAAAGATTTTTATCAACTTTTTTACATATTGTAATCTAGTTCGCACTCAACTTTTCATTAAAAAACCATTTTTTGTTTTTTTTGTTTTTTAAATAAAATTAATAATATTGAATACATGCTTATTTATTATGGCTTCAAAATAATAATCGAAGCTAATTACTTGAATAGAATTTTTTTTTTTTTGATGTACAGTAGATACGTAGTATAAAAAATGATGGTGGCATTATTGTCTGCCAATGATCACTCATTTTCTTAGGGAATGATTTCTTAAGTCGCATAATGATCGCTCGAGATGTTATCACGTCACACACACTTTCGGTCAAATATCAGCTCCTATTCCATTTCATTCATTTTACGACTGATGTATTTTTTGTGCCTTCCACCCACTTTTTGTCCACCACCACCCACTGTCTTACTTTTTATTCACGGAGTTTGTCCTATTTTTACACTCTAACACACCCAAACAGAGCGAGACGGATTCATCGGAGTGTAATGGCTGGTCCAACAACCGATCACACGATTTTACTCGGGTTACAATCGCGGTTTGACCCGACCTTGATGACCCTTGCTACTGGCCTTTCCCTCTCTTTTTTTATTCTTTGACGGACGAATGTGGGTGGTAGGGCGGAATCGTTCCTGGCTTTTTTTATGACTCTTCGTTTACGGAAGAGACGAGCTAGGTGGGCCGAGGGAGAGGGGGGATGGACATTGACTTTTTGACCATGTACTGGGATCAATCCGACAGGGGAGGGAGGTGAAAGTGCTTTACATAACAATCGCTGTGTGTGTACTACCTAATAATACGATTCGGTGTATTTCTAGCGAGAATGTATTTTAGGTAAGTGGTCCTTCTCTCTCTAGCTCTCATCCTCTCTCTCTCTCTTACTGGGCACTGGTCAACCCACTGCTACGTGTTCGGAGGGGATCCGCACGCATTTTTCAACACTCTCTATTGTGATTAGGGCCACTTTCTCACGCACTTTTAACTCGCTTTAAAAATACGAAGGAAAACTTAACAATTAGATTAAAGTTCGGTGAAAAGAACGTTAAGTGCGTCTACTAATTTGAAGGTTATTAGTTAACTTTTATAGTTTGAAAATAAAAGTGCTTTTGATTTATTTAATTGGAATTTTGGCTGATTTTTTAATGGGATTTTTTTAAAGATGCAATTTGCAACGTTAAATTTTGAATAAAATTAGAAATGCATGTAGTACAGTAGTAATAAGCTAATTTAATTATGTTTTAATTTGTGTTAAATTTGGTTAGAAATGGTAAAATTTAGTTAAATTGGGATACATTTTTTTTTAAATCGATTTAATGTGATTAAATATTTGTTCAAAAGAATTGCTCCTATTTACCGTATTTAAATTTGAATTAAAATTGGTTTGTAATCGCCTTAAAAATTTATCAAAGTTAATAATAAAAAAAATAAGAGATCAAAATTTTTGAAAGAACTTCGTCGATAATGAGTAAAAGTTGATAAAATTCTTTAATAAATTAGTATAATCATGATCAAATTTGAGTAAAAAAATATGCCACTCCTATTTTTAGAACAAGTCGCTCGAAATTGCGCAGAAAATATTTTGCGTTATTTAAAGTTAAAAAAAAGATTAAGTTTTTTTTTTTGTTAGAGAAAAAAAAAAATTATATTTAAAAAAGAAAAACAGAATAAAATGATATTATTTATGACAGTCTTAAAAAAATTTTTTATGGGGTTTGAAAGTTATTATTTTTTTTTTGTTTTATTTTTATTTTTTTAGTATTCGGACGGTCATTTAACATCTCGCATTTTTCTTAAGCTTGGCCAGCACTTTTCACAGCCATTGTTTGTTTCATCTCGCTGTATACAAATAAATCAATCCCTCCCCTCCCTTACCACCACCCACTTCCTACTCAAAACTCTTAAATTGCAAATGGTTTCATCTACAGAAAAAGTCGGGTTTTGAGCGGATAGACAGATCGGTGGAAGGAGAGAGGGAGATGTGACCAAATGAAATGAGATGGAGAGACAAATGGGCAGTGCGCAGGGTGCCACGAAGAGAGGGATGGATATATTTGATGTCTTTTCATATATACACACTATCCATTATATCCATTTGCTTGGAATACGATATTAGTGCACGCCTCAGTGGTCCAAACGTTAAAAAAGGCTAAAAATAATAGAGCCGAGCCAGGAATGTCATTATACTATTTTATATATATTATACGGACCCAACTTCTATATATGGACAGGCGGTTCCACACTTTCGGACCATTGTCTATTGCTCTACAAGGTGTTATTCCTTTTAAATATTAGTACCGATATGTCGGATGTTGCTTTCAGAGCGCCAATAATTATTATTCTTAGCAGAATTTTTTTAAAATTTTGGTCTAATCAATGCTTTTCAAAAGATGCAACTCGATTTTGAAGATGGTTAGGGGTTGAAAAGCTCTGTTTAGAGAATGTTTTTAGCTGTTTTGGTGCATATTTTGGGTATAGTGTATTGTTTTATGTTTATATTTACTGGGTACAGTAATTAAAAAGATCGTTTGAGCTAGTAAAAATTTGATAATGAGTGTAGCTTATCAAGATGGACTGGTGATTTTTTTCAAGAAATCACAAAACCAAAAGCACAAAATCAAAATTTAGTAACAAAATAGAGTAAAAAATATGGCGTAGTCAGTGTTTATAGGGGACATTTTTACTTTTAGGTACATGTACGAGAAAAAATAAAACATTTTAATGTTATTATTTTTTGTTATTTATAAAATTTTCTTTAAATTTCGGTTATTTTTTTACTTTTGCGAAATGTTAGTTGTGCAAAATCCATTCAAATTTCTTTCTTCTGATGGCCTCCTGGATTTCGAGAACGGTCTGTACGTGCGATGCTGATATAGAAAAGTTTGTAGCGACTGACGTACGTATCTTGAAATAAATGAGAATTTTGAAATTTTCTTTTTTCACGCAGTTTGATGCCTCACTCGCTACGTCACTGTCCGCCCTACATAATATCCACTGACCATTCCTCTCTAAACATCATATCTATGTATACAGTAAAAACCGGTTATAGTGCGATTCAAGGGACTGAAGAAAATTCGCACTATAAGCGGGATCGCACTATATC
>JAQGAZ010000752.1:0-46987 GCA_034692225.1 Polydesmus complanatus
TTTGAAAAAGTTTGCTCATGCGCAATAGCGCACTCAAATATGTAAGTACATTTCTGAGTCCACGCCCACTTTCGAGGGTACGCTTGAGCGTGCAATCCTGTGAGTGAGTTTTTGAAAATGAAGACTTGAGACTGGACTCATCCTACAGTGAGTGGAGTGCGCTCTCAACTCAAGTAACGACTATAAATACGGCCCTTAGTACATTTTACCAAACGTAAGGTAGGCTATGTAGATTTTTTAAGAATAAACGTTACGTGTTATCTTAGTTTTGGGAAAGCTAAGGTGTTTTTAGGTGACGTAATAGGCAAAGTTTCTTAATTTTTTTGGCGGGCTTGTCTGTTATTTTTATACGATAAAGGAAACGCAGAACGCGTAAAGGGTTTATTTATTTTTTTGCGTAAAATCCTAGAGGACTTTTACTTGCTGACTTATCGCCTTTCCTAAACTCTTTCTTTTATTTGTGGCGTTGAAAACAATTCATCACTTTGAAAGTTGGAATTGAAATGAAAATTTATTTTTGTTTATTGAACTCGAGAGTATTTTTCCAGGCGTCACACGTATAGCGAGTTACGTTCGAAGAATAAAGAGCAGATATTGGTTACGAGAGTGTATGCTGTACACTTCCTGTTTTGTTTGCTTTAGTGATTAATGAGTTGAGCGAATAATATAAACTGGCACTGAGAATACGCTGATAAAAATATTCAATCAATACGCATTCAAACCAAATTTTGAAGAGGAAAGAAATAAAATAAAAATATATTTTTAATTACGAAATTGTTAGGGTTTATATTTTTTTTTTCTTTTTATTTTTGAGTTTTGTAAAATCCGTGGAATTGAATAATATTTTTTTTTTGTTAGTGGAAAAATGCTTATTCGACGCCTACGTGTGACGTAATTATTTTGTGTAATCAAGTTGCACGCGCTTGATTTTCCGCAAAATTTAATCAGATTCAGTCTCTTGTTTTGTTTATTCGATTGAAATATAACTTCGTTGTGTTTTTTTTTTTTTTTTTGTTATGCGAGATATATTGCCTAATATATTTGTTTTTAATGTAAATGGAATTTAATTTAGACCAGAATTGCGTTTAAAATGTCTCGTTGCGAAATTTCTCGAGCTTATTATTTTTTGTTTTACCATTCTACTCGTATTACTAATATTTCTTTGCTTCCGGATTTTTTAATCTCGTTTTAGTTTAAAACTTTGTTTGCAACGTATGTTCGCGCATGCTCAAATATGTACAAATTTACAATAATATAATCATCATCCTATTTAACTATTGTTTAATTTTTTTATGACATTCATCAAAGTAGATTAGTCGCGTGGTTTAATAAATTACGATCGGAGGATTAACTGAAACTCTATAAATGGGTTTCTATCGCATTTCTGAGCCTAGATTTGATGACTAAATTTTCATTTAAAGTTTTGGCGGCAACATGAATTTTTACCAATAAGTTCGATGGCGTTGACCCACAATTTTTCTGCTTTTTTATCTTCTTTTCAATCTAAAATTTTAATTTTAGTTTAATAGCAACAACATAGATTAGTCACATGAATTACACACACTCAGATGAGGGCAAATCTCTTGGTTTCTGCTTTTAAAATTTAAAGTTTTAGGTAGGGACAAAATATGTTTTTTTTTTAACCAAATGAGGCTAACCATATAACCTGCTAAGATCCAAATAAAGTAAAATTTAAATTTAAAAATTATATCATCTTTTGAGCTAATAATAATATGGCATCTGGTAGCAACAAAATTTAATTATAATTTCCTTTTTTAAGCAGATTAATCCGTTCAGTTAGGCAGTGCATGCAAGTTCCGTGCTGTTCAAATTCAGTATGCCCACTTAAGATAACGCGGTTTTTTAATTTTAGCGCTTATTATTAGCGAGAAGAAAGGGAGGGGGGGGGGGGGAAGTGTTGTGCAATCTAGTTTGACATTTAAAAGTCACGAATCATTTTGGTCATAAATTGTCTGTCGTCAAGCAATATAACTTTACACGTAATATCAGTTATTTACGATACGGCAGAAAAATAACGCAGTTATAGATATCAAATTGTTTATTTGTTATGAAACTACAAATCTATGTCATCACCTTTTAAAGTAAATCGCTTGGAAGCTGGAATCGGCGGAACTATAATTTTCTGAGTTTATGCTACATGTAATGTAAACATTGTACAAAACAAAATTTATATATAAAGATCGACAGTTAAAAGGTGTAACCGGCCGCACGAACACGACTTCAATTTAAGAGTTCTAAGGCTGCTTTATTATGAGTGAAAATCATTTCTCCCACCGGGTGCATCTTCCAAAAGCATCTACTGTACTTTGAAGGTTTCTAGCTCAGTGAAAATTCAAAATTTTATAACTGCAGTTGCATACTTTTCCTGTACCGTAATCGGAGAATTGAAATATAATTTATTGGAAAAGTAATATTATTACGCCTACATTATAATACGAGATTATTAGCTTGATTACCTGTTTTTAAACACATGATTGGATTTGCTATATTTCGCTGTATTTTACGGAAACTCTGCTTGTCTTTTTTTATTGTTGTAATCAATGTGACGCAGATTTTTATTTAAAAAAAAAAATTACGTAATGAATAATAATTATTATTATGGTAGCTTTAGTTTAGTTATTTTATGGTCTAATATTTATTGTACGTGTACTATAATAATGAATGATAACTGGGGTTTTTTTTAGGTTTAATTGGAGATTTAGTGGAAACGTATAGAAGCGTTTAGAATTTTTTTGATGTTGCCATAAGATGGCATAATTATTATTATTTGGCTGATTTCCAAACATTTTTTTTCATATTTTTTTTCCCTTAATTGGACGGATTTTGCTATAGCTTACAGATTACTGTATTATTATTTTGGGATAGAATATTAGTACATGACTGTAAGCTTATTCGATACTGCTCCGATTTTTAAATGATATCAAGATTTTATTTTATTAAAATTTGTTTTTGCAGAATGGATTTTTTGTTTATTTAAAAAGATTATTTTTGCCCACTTCTAACCCCCTCCCCCAAAACAAATCGAATTTTTTTTTAAAAAAAAAATATACCGCAAATAATCTTTCAATATAATATTAATAAATACACTGTACATGATATGAAGTGGATAAGAAATATTACATTGCTCAAATATTGCTAAAGGGTAGAAATAATAAAAAAAATATTATCTAATGCGCGTATTTTTTGAATTTTGGGTTCAGTTATCTTATTTTTGACATTAAATATTTATAATACATTACACATTATGAATTATTTATTTTTTTTATCTTGTGATACAGTATATCGGTACTCATAATTTTTATTTATTTATTTTTTTTAGGTAAGCAAAAGTTTATGGTTATTCATGTAGTTATAAGGACATTTGATGGATTTCTTGCGCTTCTGGTAATATATGCATCAATTTTTTTTATTATTTATTTTTAAAATAATGATGTTGTTTATTAATGGAATGAGTAAATTCTATCTGTTAACGCGCTGTGAGGCGCATCTTTTTAAAAAATTCCGTAATCTAACACATAAACTAATTTCTTACAATAATAAGTAACCCTTCTCTCAGATAAGTTATGGGGACGAAGCGATGTACAAATTAAAAATTATAATTACAATTACGACCATGCAGCGAAAGACGTCCGTAAGCGTCACCGGACGAACGTCCAAGAAATCTCAGCGACTTGAGTATAATAACTAAAACAAAATAAAACGAGAACCTTAGCTTCCTTCATCTTATTTGGAGGATTACTCCACCGTTACAACCGTAAGCTAATCAATCCGAATCAAGAGTGAATTTTATGCTGTAAGAAACTTATTTGTCCACACTCTTTTCACATGAAATATCAGCATAAATTTATCGAAATTATAATTTATTTAAAAATATTGTAATTTTGCGAAATGCAATTCGCATTTCACGGAATTCATAAATAAAATAAAATAAATACTAGTTTTTAAATCTTGCTCTAAATTTTCAAAACACAACTTAAGTTATGAAAATGTTATTCTGTTTGACAGATTTTTTACGTGACATTAATGGTAAAATAGCGTCTTTGTTGACGTTTTCTACTACTATTAATTATTGCGTTGACAGAAATAATTGAAGAATATTTATTGCGCGTGTTTTCATTTGTTTTAATGTTTCGCTACTGCCATAAACAAAGAGGACTGGTATTTGCGGTATACTGGTCTTTAATTTATTAATTAGATCTTGTATTACAGTACATGTATTTCGTTATCATCGGATTTCTAAAGCAAGATTTAATTATCTAATTATGATTTTAAAGTTAGTGCAAATATTAAGAACTTTTACTGATAGATTTCATCAAACCAGATTTAGTAAATCCGTATTTTAAAACATAATCAAAACTTAAACTAGTTTTTTAAAATAATTTTATGTATGCGTAGGCTCACATCAATTTCTCTCTGACGTATTTTGTTCGTTTTGGTGACCATTTTATTTGTTAAATTGGATGGGTCGCGAGTATTTGTTTGTGAATCCGATTAAGTTTAACGTATTAATTTAAAAGTAATCTTTTTTTTTTTAAACGAATGAAGGTGAATTATTCGTTGGTTCGTCGGTTGGCGCCTTCTATTCACCGAGCAGAAGAAAAGAATTGTTTGTTTCGCGAGACAAATTGCGGTTTCTCGCATTTACAAAAATGTATTCGCGGAATTCGCTGCCAAAAAGAATCTTAAAGCGTAACATTAAATTTGGAGTCTGAATGTGACAGATTCGGGTTCATTGAGATTGTTGTTTTAAGTGCCGGTGCGAACACCACGATTGGGATAGATGGCGTTCTATTCTCCGCACACGACTTTGCTTTTAACACTCGATAAAAGACTGTTGACGTTTCAATGCTTTAGTTGTCATAAAATGAAAATGTATTACAATAATTACAGTATTATGAGGCATTTCAAACGCATTTTTAAGACTCGTTACAAATTCCGTTACATTAGCTAAAGGAAAAAGTGAAGTTTGACGATTTATTTATGTTAAGGTTTCTGCAATCGCATTTTTGAAAATTGTTTTAGCTTTGAAAACTTTTAACAAAATCAATATACTGTAGTGTATTTTTCCCTTGAATGTTTTGATAAGTAAGACAAACAACATTTTGATAAGATGAACTTAAATTTGTAATCTTAAGGTTTTTTTTTTTTATTTCAAATCTGGTGAAGCGGAAGTATTTTAAGTAAACAAAATCGGCGGTTCAATTTCTTGGCATTTTTAAAATTTTACTTTAGCGAATTTTCTAAAGTCAGCTTATTTTTAACGAAAATATTAAGCATATTGTTAATTAGATTTACCAATCTCATTTTTTTTTACTTGTAGCAAGTAAAAAAAAAACGACAAAAAAATTAGAAATTATGCAATGAATTTTTACTAATTATTGACGATGGTATGACGATGGCGCAATGTTAAATTAACTACAGTAGGCTACGTGTGCATTGATTTCCAAGGCTATATTACATTTATAAATTTTTACAATTACAATGTTAACGCAATGCGCGGTAGCCAATACAGTATACTGTATTTAACGTCAAATTATTGATTTTGAAAGGTAAACAGTGCAAATACTGTTTCTTTATTTCGCAAATAACCCAAACAAGTCAATTATCATGAATACAGTGCTTAATGTAGTTCCTATAAAAATTAGTTTCTTGTCCCGTAAATTAAAATTAATGCCACAACTTCGCTAAAAAAAATTGAATTTCGGCATAACTATAGAAAACAGCATTACAATAATGGAAAAAAATAAATTATTACAGTATTAATTTGTTTATGTAAATTATCTTTAACACCTCCATCTTCTTTTTTTTTCCGCGACAAATTTTTTCCCCCCTTCAAACCACTTTTCACCACTTCAAAAGTATTATTTTCTGACAGCGTTATTGCTAGACAGAGTGGTAAAATATCATCTGGTTTAGCCCGATTGCTGTGAGCGGTTTTACCTACTGATTCGTCGCGTATAACGAGGGATTTACTACTGTAGACACGTATACTGTACGACAATAATATAGTTGCTCTAAGTGTTTCTGCTACCGATTGAGACGCTGTCGAGCGGATTAAAAGCGAGATGATGCATCTTAAAAGTGAATGGGATTTATGCCACTGGTATAAACTCTTTTTTTCTAGTTTAATGCTCGCGATTACTACTGAGCTTAATTTACACAAATTGCGCTCTTTTACATAACGCTCGTTTAATCACACATTTATCAAGCAAAATCTTACGGTAAATGGAAATACATGCAATTTTAAAAAGTAAATAAATGAACTTATTTTTAATCTGAAATTTAGGTCAATTACTAGCGAAATGCTTCAATCTAGAAAGTGTATTTCTCGTAATAGTCAATTAGAGCTTGGAATACCGTAGTTCTTGAATTAGTTATTGTTCTCCTAGTAATATTAATAATAACCAATTACGTATTAACAATGGTTCTCGTTTTTATGTTGCAATAACGTTTTTATCTTCCATATTGATGTTTATGGAATCAGAACCGGAATCTGTCATCTTTGCGTAATAGAAGGCCATCGCAAAGCAAAATCCGGTCCTGTCTGGAATATTATTTGCTGATAACAGCTGTAATAAGGTGTTGACCATATCTAACTAAGGTTTAACTATTTCTTTCCGCCGTTTCTCACCATTCGCTAATAAATTTTTGATTATTTCTTTAACCTCAGCGTTGGGTAATAAAATGGCGTCGCTTTGTGGCTAACCTTGTAAGCCACGTCCGCAGCCGTCAGGGAGCGTGACATTAATTGTTTTCGGATATATATGATCATCATCGACAGTGGTTAAAGGTTAGGTGATGTTTGTTTTTCCAACCAATCACGGTCTCGCATCAGCGTCTTTGGCGCCTTTTTTTTTTTTTTTTTTTGTTTTCTCTCTCACTCCCTCACGCTGTTTTTAGTCGATTACATGCCTAGTCGAGTTTCAATTGTGGAAGATAAACAGTTTACAGATGGCCAAATAAAATCTTGCTTGCCAGCTAAAAATCGACCGACTTAACGATTAAACCAAGTTTTTTTTTTTATATGTATTTCTATTTAGCTGGCAACAAATAAAAATTTCTTTGCCAAAAATAACAATTGCCAATATAATATGTATGCTGTATAGAGTAATAAAAAAAACCGCTTTGTTTTCACTTTTGAAAATTTTTATCACCCTTTTTTGTATAGGTCGGGATTATGATCTTGCAAATGTTACTCATTATTGTTAGTGATATTTACGCTATGAAATGCGTGGTGTCTGCATCTAACCGCTAAGTTCAAGTTTTTTCAAATTATTATTTGCAGGCTTTATCGGGGGAAATTATTTTGCAGACGCGTAAATTTCAAGTTACAGTAAAACCTTTACCCAAAATCATTTGTAATTGAAGCTCGCCTCCGTTTCGAGACCACCTCAAATACGTGTCTCCGATTTCCCCATGATAATGTACCTCCAATAGCGGGCGACCTATTTCAAGACTGTGACCACTCATTTTAAGTCCCATTTTTAATGGAGGTATCTATTTCAAGATTATATTAAAGACTATTTCAAAACTAGTAATAGAATTCTAATTAAAAAGTGTCAACTTTCAAAATTACAATGTTAATAGCAATAAAATACCACTTCTAGTCGGTCCCAGCGGTGGCCTCGAAATGGAGGTTTCTACTTTACTTCTTTTATGACTTTTTATTTTCTATTATAGTTAAATGTTACGATATAATATAGGGCTGCTACCGGATTTATAAATCTAGTTAGATTAAATTTTTACCTGAAGATTATAGTCAGGATTTTATAGTTAGAATTTCGTCATCGCGTACAAGTTCTTATACTGTAATTCCGATTTAGAAAAAACGGGATCAAAAAAATGGAAATTTTTTTTTTAAGTACCGGCACGGTATTTGGTTTTTGTATTACGGTGCTGGTATATTTTATCAGATGATTTATCTAAAACAAATAATTTATAATAACTTTTTTTTTTGTTTAATTAAGTTTCAAAAAGGCGCGTTTTAACTTCATTATTTTGTCTGATTATTTCTAATCTCGCCGGAGTTTATTCGACGCTAATTCGATTACACAAGCACTAGACTAAAATTTATTTAATTTGCAGCGAAGGAAATTGAATAAATCGTTAGAGAAAACACGTAAGATAATACGTAGAACTTAGATGAGGGCTTCGATGCCCTTTATATGCCATCAGGTAACCTTTGACGTCATTTTTAATCTAATATATTCTACTCCATCAGCAGTCAGCTGATACATGTATTAATAGTAGTAGACGTGAGAGACGGTATTCCATGTAGTTAAAAAGTACGGTACTCAAGAGACTATCAAAAAAAAAAAAATCAAGTAATTTGAAAATTTTTGTTTTGAATTGACTCAAAATATTGGCAACTGAAATAATAAGAAAAACACAATCTTTTACTTAAAAATAAATTCTTGGCCAGTTAATATCCTCAGTAAAAATCGTAAAATAAGTCAAACTTTGAAAAGGACGAGTGAAATATTTCATTGAAAATTAACATCTGTAATTTAAATATCTATACAATTTCTTGTTGTAAGTCTGGCTAGCAGAGTTGAAAAAGAAAGAAATGTTTTATCAAATTCTTATAGAAACCACATGAAAACTGTTTTCCTATCTACAGTATATTGATAAAACTTGAAATCTCTAATCATAATACCAATAAAACTTTTAAGCTTGCATTGGAAATAGGCTACTTGAAATTTTTATTTGAAATATCAAGTAAACTCGAAATTCCTATTCTAAATATCAATAAAATTTGAGATCAGTAAGCTTACTGAAACTTCAAATCAATCTACTGTACATATATTGAAAATATCAATAAATTTTTCAAATCTATTTTTCATAAAAAATAAATCGCATGAGGCATTAAGATAACTTGAATTTCAATAGTACCTGAAATCTCAAATCAAATCCTTACATTAAATTTTTCAACAGTCGGTGCCGGTACCTACAATTTATCATTAAAGTTTTGGAATACAAAATGTACAAAACGTTTTAAAAAAAAAATTCAGAATATTATTAAACCAAAATTCTCTAAAAATTTAAATCTGAAAAACTAAAATCTTTAAATTATTATTATTAATGGCAATTGTGCTTTTGGATCTTTATTAATTACTGGAGTAATATTTTTCAAGCACTTGTCGCCAAGCATCAAAGGTCAAAGAAAACTTGGTAGGCAAAAGCGAGGAGTGATTTAATACGGACAATTTTGTTCTCAGCGAGCGCTTTTATGCCGAAGTCGTGGCTTGTAATGACCGTCGTTTCTCTCTTTAATTGACAGGATGCTGATAGTGTGTGTGGGCGGAGGTGTCAAAATAACACCAGGCTCCCAAATAGGATTTATCATAACATATGAGATTAATAACACTGGTTCACAAATAATAAATTGGGTCTAAGTGCGGTTGACGAGCTTACGGGGGAGACTTTATTACTACCAAAATACCAAATCAAATACTGGTTGGTCCATGGAATAGGGCAATCGCTTTGGAAATTCTTATTTGGAATGCAATCAGGCAAGTTGGCGTTCTAATTGAAAACATCACTCATTTTGGACAGTCTTTTCATAGTGTACCGTGCTGTGCTGGGGAGAGTTTATCATTTGGGTTGATGGAAAATGTGCTTAAAATAGGTGAAACGCTTTATATTCAATTAGAGATACACCTACCGATACTACCCTGTTCTAGGTTTTCAACTGTGTGCAATTACAGTATTGGGGGTTTTTTTTTTTTTTTAATTAAAATGCACTTCTGCTAAATATGAAAAAAATTCTCTGTATGTGCATATTAATTTGTAACAAAACAGGTGTAAAAGTAGAGCACTGTACATACCTGCAATATCAAGGTTTGCAATTTCATCGCTTATGACATCAAAATTATAAGCACGCAAATGTATGTAAATTTGTTTAATTAATGCATTTACATAAATTTTGTCAACACGTGACATTGGTTTTTATCATTTAAACAATATATTATAAAGTATTAAGCAGCTAATCTTCGATACGGCCCTTGCATTTTTATCTTCTGGTTTTCTATCATCGTCATCGAAACAATTTATAAAATTAATTCTCCTCATTTAGGGAATTAATAATTTCTTTTTAACTAACTTTGTGAGGGAAGTTGATCAAAATGTGAGCCTCGTTTCCACCCGAAATTGCTTTTTGGTTGACTTTTTTCCGTTCCCCAAAATAATCCGCCGTCCATCACCGGGAGCACTGGCGGCATTATCATTTTGAAAGAGGTGGCCAAAACTATTATTTTTAATTGACGCTAGGTTTATTTGCTTCGTTATCTTTCGCCGTCTGGCTCATCCATTTACTCTTATTAGGGGACGAGATAGGCCAATCAGCTTCCTCTCTGACCCCGCCCCCTTTCTCTCCCCTCCCCCACGACGCCCGGGCGGCTGTTACTGCTGCTGCTGTTGGGAGAAACAGCGCGGCTTTGACAAACGACTAAGGCGACAACGATTCCTCAGGGAAAGATATTACAACGGAAGCCGACTCGCTATCATTTAATTTCGGAAGGAGGATGAGGAAGTAGGTGGGTGGGTGTGAGGTGAAGCGAGAAAACGAGACCTAAGTGAAAGATAAACCACGTCCGACTCCTATGACGTCATCGAGCAACCTCTTAACGTAAATTGGGCACCGGATCTGCCGCTGCTTACACGTGCGAAACAGCTATTTTTATAGCTTTTTTTTTTTTCTTCTTTTTTTTTTTTATTCCGAGTATAAATTTATTTTTGAACATTTGAATTGCATTTTACTATTCAGCGCGTACAGCGTTGCGGCTTTTATCTACGTTATCGACTTACGATGACGTTTTCCGGTGGCGTCTTCCTACTACGTTTTTGTTGTTGATATATTTGACGATACGCATACACACACATCCAAGATACAATGTTTGAGATCAACACAGCCGATTCTTTTTAGTCGATTGTGCAGGCTGCACATGCGCACGATATCGATTTGTTTCCGGATTCTTTTCTTATGTTGTCCATTTTTATTTTTTTAAAAGAGATATACGGTATAATATAATTTTTTTTTTTAAAAAAAGAAATGCCGTATCGCTGAGCGCGCGCGCGGTGTGTTTTTGGAAGAATGCCTGAAAGGGGGCTGAGACAATCATCTAACATATTTGACGATTATGACTCCAACTCGTCTTCTCTATCAAATGAAACGCTATCCGGTACACATACGTAAACTCCTCCCTCGCGTACCGTCCGTCCTTTTTTCGCATCGCCAACGTCATGAATTTTTATGAATTGCGAGTGGAAAAGTTTGAGGCGGAAGATAATTCAAGATTTTTGAAACGCTATATCTTCGTCTTCTTTTCTCTTCTTTCCCCTCCCCTCTCTTTTTTTTTTTATTCGTTACTGTCTCGGCTTATATATTATGGCAACAGGTTTATTTTCACTCTATCTCTCTCGTCTTCTTTTCCGTGTCTTACGAAGCCCCATGCAAACAGAATCGATTAAGTTTGATTGCTTTTCTAGCGAGAGATTCCCCGTTGCGTCCGTGGCCGAATGAGGAACAACACTACGTAATATGCTGTATATCTAAAAAAGAAAGGGCTGTAGAATAATTAGCTGTTTGTTTGCCAATCTTGGAGACTTTTAAATATTTATTTAAAAGGTACAAATAGATTTGTGCGCGCGCGGGGGATAAACACACGAGAATGGGTTTGTTTTTCTTATCAGGTTGTCATTTGTTATCGATACTGTTTTTTCTTTCTTCTTCCCCCTTTAATTCATTTTATTCTTTTACTTAGGTTGTCGTCTGCTGGCTCTCACGGGTTCAACTTTAGAATTATTGATTTTTGTATAAAAGTGCGTTTAAAGATCGTAGTCATTACATGCATTTTTCAGCGTAATAACGTATGCAAGATTTTTGATGCTGGCTGAGAGAAAGAGAGCTTATCGTAACTCGATTTTTTTTTCTTCTTGTTTATAAATAGCTTTCAAAATTGACTTAATTTTTAATAATTTTAAAATTATTAGGTTTTTATGCGATATAGCATCGCATAAATAATATGAAGAAAATTTATTATGAAAATTTTTTTCTTTCTCCCCCTCCCCTCGTCTTCTTTTATAGCGCAATCACTCAGTGTTTTGATGTAGGGCGCTTAAGCATTGTTTAGGGGTTGCAGTAAAAAAAAAAAAGCGTAACGAAATAAAAGAGTATACGAAGTTCTTGGAAGATTACTTCTAGGGAGCTTTATGCCAGTTAGAATTAATTTTTTCAGTTAAGAAATGATTGACAAACTTGAATCGGGGTGAGTCCTGAGCTCTTCGACAGGGCTTTTAATTATTCTAGTGTTTCGAAGTCGCATCTCTACTCAATTATCACTAAATTCCGCTTTGCATCTTGTATTTTTGAATTTGCATCTCTAGAGCGTGGTCTTGTTACTTATAGATTTAACTGCATCATCGAATTTTTAGTTGTTAGTTTTTTTGTGTGGAAACATGATTGTGTAACTGAGAGTTGTTTTTATTATTCTAGTTATTATTTTTGTTTACACATTCTTTTTAATTCCTAGTTAAATTTTCTACTTCTAAAAATATTTGTGCGAAAATATAGAAGAATTTTATCCAAATTTAGTCGAGAATAATTATTGCGTTCCGGATGGGCTTTATGCGCGTTTTATATTATGTACTAAAATACTATTTCAAGAGTTCTTTTACAATACACTTAAGTATTGTGTAATATAAAATGATGAACAATTTAACCATTTTAATAATAGCGTTTTATTCTCTCAAATGTTAAATTTAATGTGCAAATATTATGAGCAATAGAGGATGCTAACTGCAATTTTATTTATTTAACAATTTTTCCGTTCATTTACTTTGTCGTAATAGTTTAAGTAAGCTAGTATTATTCTTAACCATTGCATACCATCATTTTGCTAATATCAGCTAATCTACATCGCTCGAGTTTACGCTGCATTTAACACTATGAAAAGATAAGTGAAGAAAAAAAATGTGAAAGAAACAGATGTGAATACTGGAGTTACTATGAATAGACTAAACTCTAGTTTTGCAATTTTTTTTTTCTTTTCATACTTGTATTAAATAATATTATAATGAAAAACGAAATTTATACCTTTGCTTTAATGAAGATTTTACACTGTTATTTGCTTTTTTTTTTTTTTTAAATTTGCGTTGTAAAACTTGCTTACGTGTTTACGTTTCTATTAGTAGGCGGCATATCATTTTTTTTATTACGTGCAATATAAAAAGGAAATGTAAGTAGTAGATGTTCAACTGCGTTTGCAGCTTTTAATTGCTGCGTTGAGACTCGCGATTTTTACTTTCTCTTTCTCTCTTTTTCGTTCTATCATTGTTACGTACAAATTGAATTAGAGGAAATGCCGAGTTTCGTAATTATGTTTTTATGCGTGTTTGACGCTTTGCAGATTTTCTTATCGGCGGAACACACTAAGCTTATAAATTTTTATCTGGAGAACAAATAAAATTATTACCATACACGAGTTGTGTACAGTACAGTAGCTTCTTATTTCTTAACACTCGCCCAAAGCGTTTTGACGTCATAATCCGTAGAAATTAACTCTGCTTTATTTAACATGTTAAATGGTAACGCATTCAAATGCTCAAAAAAAAAAAATTTTTTTTGTACAAAGTTTTAAGATACCGATACATCTTTTGCCAAGGAAGCAGGCATTTTTAATATTGAAATTGTGGTGTAAAACTTAAACGAGGTTTGTTACATTAATGTTTCGTTTTAATGTATAATGCAAGGGTTTGGCATAAAAATAATGGCAAATTTTTGAATTAATATTAACACATTTAAAATAAATACTCAGAAAATTTACTCCCTAAAGGAGATCTTTTAAGTGGATTTTCAATTGAGAGTTCCACCAGTAAAGTTTTGGCCCTTTTCAATAACCCTTTTGCTCAAAAACTTTAAATGTATGAATTTTTTTTTTTTTTCATGAACAACATTGAGCCAATCGTGACGTGAGGGCATACGTGGTTGAGTCCATTTTAAAGGTGCTAACGTTGAGTTAAATCTTTGCAATAAATACAAAGTTTTAAAACTAGTCTCATTAGTTAAATGCCACACCGTGTATAGTGTTGCTACTTTATTTTTAGATTAAGCGGCCTAATCTTGCGCTTGAAGTTGTTATGAAAAGAAGGAAAAACATTTTTTTCTATTAACTTATACAGCTAATTAAAGCGATTTTTTTTAAGTATATCAAAGCATAAACCAGTTTTTTTAATTTTGCAATATAATTTTTTTTTTTTTTTATAATTTTTATTTGGGAGCAGCAGAATAGACTAATTACTTGACTTAACAAACTGAAATCAGCTTAAATCTAGATTAAATTATCCTCAAATAAGATTTTGTAATACCGGTACTTTTAAATTTTAAAAAAAGGTATGCTCATTTCTTTGATTTTTTTTTTTTTTTTAAATCTGTTGGTTTTTTTTTTTATCTCTCTTCGCAAAATAAATTTATTCACATAGCTATCATAAACTGAGACGAGTGTAAGATGAAAATTTAATTAAAACTAGATCATCTTCTGTTGACATCTGAAACGAATAATCCGAGCTTTATTTTTCAAGAGAGATAAAAACATGGTTTTGATGAAGATGTTTAAAAAGATCATAGAAGAAAAAGATAAATAAAAAAGAAAACTTATTAGCAATTTAAATCGAGTTCAAGTTTATGGAATGGCCTTGTTTTTTTTTTTTTTTCTAACCCAGAAAAAAAAATATGAATGGTCGTCCTTGAAAAACTAAGACGGGAATCTCATCAGCACATAGATAAATTTATGTGTAACAAAAATGTATGAGGCAAAAAAAAAGATAGAAAAAAAAACTTGTTTCGTTTAAATAAAGACTAAAAATTTCGCGCATGAAAATTTTTGCGGGAAATGAAACAGTTTTTGGCTGACTTCCAATTGGTCAGAGTTCCACCTCTACTCCCCTTTCCAATCATCTCTATCCCTGTACAGCGAACTTGAAATAAGGAGCGGAATTGCGATTACTGTATTTGAGTCGAGGCCTAAAAAAGCCCACTCAACTACTGTTTCTAGAGCTTTTTACAGTATTAAAATCCCCGGGAGAATGGACGATGAGAATAAGCGCGAACAGTACTTTATAATAAAACTATGTTTATGTTTTTCTCAGTTTTTTATTTTATTGTTGGGGAGTTTTTTTTTTTTAAAGAGAGAATTTAATTTGAAATTGTTGTTGAGAGAGATGTTGTTTCATACACTTTTCATTCTTGTGATCATCATATATATATATATATTTTTTTTTTTGAGAAGATTTCGGATGAGGAAAAATGAATTCGACCCCGAAAGACTCTTAAAAAACCGGATGAACTATTTTTTTTTGTTCGTTGCCTTTTCCGATTACTGAATGAATGGAGAGAGAAATTTGATTCTCAACCTTTTTTTGCTCGCGATCTACACGTTTGAAACAAAAACAAAAAAATTTAGTTTGTCTATTCGAAAGTTTAAAATGGGGATTAATACGTATAAGAACAAATGAAACCTCAATAAATGCGAACGTTTATTGAAAATAATATTAATTACCAACTCTTTATTTATTGCTTACCCCAGGGGAAACTGGGATTAGACGCAATAAAATAAAATAAACAAATACAGTAAAATTATGTTGATTCTTATTTAATAATACAAATGCAGTACACTGAAAATGAATAATGATTAAATTATTTTATTAAAAATATATATACTGTATATACTTATATATACTGTATATACTGTATAAACTTATTTTATTTTTCTGTATATTATAAAGAAAAATAAAATAAGTTTATTCAAAATTGGAAAAATTTAAATTTACAGGTCACCAATAAGTTACCAAGAATTTTAATTACGTTTAGATACTTTTTCGGTAGTTTTTTTTTTAGTTTAGAGATGATTGCAAACATTTTAGTAATTTTTGAAATATTTAGACTACATACTGTACTGTACATAATAATAATAATGTTAAGCATGTTTGTTGTTGTTATTTTGATAATATTATTAACATAATGTATCGGTATTTGCAAACATTTTCATAATAGTTTTAAACATGTTTGCTCGTATTTATTGTAATTTCAAACAGTGTTTACAAACATTTAAGTAGTTCAAACATTGTTGTAAAACACTTTAGTCGTTTTAAACGTGTCCGAAAACATTTCAGAGACAAACGTTTGCCAATTTTTTAAAATAATTCCAAGCATTTTAGCAAAATGAGATGTCTACATTTATTAAGCTTGTTTTAAAATAATTTTTTTTTTTCGAAAAGCGATTGAAATTTGTACGAGTTTTCTAAAATAAGAATGGGAAATATGCGCAAACGCATAAATTCCAATGCGTTGCCTTTTAATCTTATTTTGGGAGCTGCGCCACATAAATTTAGTTGCGTAGTGTAACAATTTACGATGGGAATAATAAGAAAATTTTCTGGTGGCAACGAAATGTGGACTAACTCTTTGGTGTTTTCGTTTACAAAGTTTGGGTCGGCATTTTTAAAGATTGGGAGCCGAGTAAAAACAGGAAGACGTTGATCTCGTTTCGGGAGAGTAGCGTACCGGTTCCGACGTTTTCTCATAGAAGACGTTTCTTTTGACAAAATGAACGCCTGAGTCGAGCGCCTATCATTGGAAATTGACTCCGCTCTATCGATCCAACCAAAGGAAAAAAAAAATTTTTTTTTCGATAGAAGTAAAAGAAATAGAAAGAAAAAAAAAAGATTTTAGAAATTGCTATTCGCTACAACTCTTCAAATCTTAAACTAAGATTTTATTTTAGATAAAGAATTCAAATAGTCTAATTAAATTTATCTCTGGCGAAATAAATTTTTTTCTTCTCTCTCTCGCTCATCCTTCTTCTCTTTCGCTCTGTCTTCGGGGACTATTTTTTCTTTTTCTTCCTTCCTTTATCGTCTTCAGTTTTCGGAGTTGGAGAAAACCTTTGGTTTGAATGAATAGCCGAAAAAGAATTTGGATGAGATAGTGAATGTATCACGTAAGCTACCTTTTAACTAGTCGTCTCGAAGGATATGCTTTTGTTTACTTTTCTCCCGTCGTTTTCGTTTTCCCCATACTGTATATAAAGCTTTTTCTATGATTATTTTCTTATTTCTCGAGATGCTACACTCGACTAATCAGATTTATATTATAGCGACGACTTCGTTTTCATTGCTACCAACAAACTTTCCAAAATGAGTTTTAAGTTTATTTTTTCTTTTATTTTTTTCATGCGGCTTTGACGAAAACATTTATTTAGAACTTTAAAAGAAAAAATTACGTTGAGAACATTTTAAATATTTTTTGTTATCATATAATATGTTATGTAGATACAGTATACGAGTATGTTATTTAGAATCTCGTTGTATATTAACCTTTAACTAATTGGTGGTGGTCAAAAAGCGAGTAGAAGAAAATGCAGATCAACTTTTGAGATTTGCTGCTGTTATACGAGTAGTCTTAAAATTCCAAAAAAGAATTTGTTTACATTTTGATTTAAAAAGTAATTTTAACTAATTTATTTGACGAGTTTTATTCTTAAGCTTATTTTATTGCTATGGCAGCGAAATATTGAATCATTTTGGATTAAAAAATTAAAAAAATATTGAAATCACGCGATTGTAGGATATTACAAAATGGTATTAAGTGTTTGAAATTAAATTTTGATTCTTTTATAACTGTTTTTCGAAGTTTGAAAGATTATTTTAAGAATAATATTTATGTAAATACATGTATATCTTTTTAAGAACCGTGCGTTACCACATTGTTTTTGATTGTTTTTTTTTTCATCTTTACTGACTATAATAATAATTGATATACCGGTAAGCCGTGTTGAGCCGTGCTTTACATTGCTCATAATGATAATACTGGTGACATTAGACAATGTTATTATTATTCGTTGGTATTGTTTGAACAAACGAAAGGAATTCTGTTTGCGTTCCATTAAATGACACGAAAAACGAGAAAATTTTGAAAATGAAATTCGGGTTGGCATAAAAATTAATATTTGTTTAGAGGAGAAACACGAAGCCGTAATGGAAAAACAGGTCTCGATTTGCATGAAAATCTCATTCCAACAAAACGCGCTTCATAAAACTACACAATTGCAATTCCTCGTTAGTAGAGACGACAAATGTTATTCGAAATGTTCATCGATTCAAATAATAAAATAATAATTGATTTTGTTCCCCGGGCTCCCTCCCTCTTTTCCGTTTCAAATTAACATAACAAGGTACTTATAAGCAGCACCGGCTGTTTTACAGTATGGATCTTTTCGCAAACAGAAAATTTAAATCTCATTGAAATCAAGTTTTTCATTGATCTCAGTTTATTGAACTATTTGAATACTGGTAATTCATGTTGTCTCGACAGTTTTTTAAGTTTGCAGTTTGAAGCGCACAGTTGTTGTTTGTTTTTTTTTTTTTTTCGAATTTTTTTTTTTATATAAATGAATGGACTTTGCTGGAAACACTGTACCAGTAGAAAGGGGACATATAAATTAAATACTTTGCGTTTTTACATTTTAAGGTTGTAAGGTTCACAGGAAACTCATTCGTCTACCTACTGTACATATAGATAATAATACATGTACAAGTTTCGCAGCTAAATCGCGTTCTCCGAGTGCAATTTAGATTTTTTTTCCTACTACCAAATACCGTTATCTACGTGTAAATAACATTGTCTGAAATTACCATTCGGCGAAATACAACGGAAAAGGAATTCGAACCGAATTTTTATGTTTAATTTCAACTCGTTAGACTAATTCTATTAGCACATTCTTGGTTTTTGTGTAGTGTTGGGTAAACCAAGCGTCTTTCTTCTCTGATCCATTTGCCATTACGGTTGGCAAATTCGCACTTTCATCACCCTCCCCATCCCACTCTATACTTCCACCCAGCCCAGCGGTTTCCCGTCTGCGCTATTCAATTTGTCGATAGACGTGATGCTCGACCTAACTTTCATTTCAATCTTTTCCCTCCAAATGTCGTCAGAAGAAGAAGAAGAAGAAAAAAAAGAGGATAGATAAAGGAATAAAAAGGGTGATGGTTGGTGCGGAATGGGTTGCGCTTGCGCGGAGAAAAAGACACATTAAAAAGTGAGAAAGCGCTCACGTTCCGTGACAAATGAGGACTACAAATTTTCGAACGTTGCGCAACAACAACAATAGTTCTGTGTCTTCAGTGCAATTGAGTTGAGTGCATTTGAAACGAATTAAGATGATATTTTCGGGTGACGACGCTCCCGAAACGCTAATTCCGGTCTTTTTCAATTCTCTTTTTCTCCCTCCTTCTCTCACTGATTCTTTCTCGATTTGAGTTGAGCGGATGAGGACAACAATTTTATTTGATTCGCCAACCCGGTTTCGTCTTTACGCGAACACGCCCACCGAATTGGCTTTGCTAATTGGAGAGTAGAAATAAAAAACGATGAAAGTACAATTTTTCAAAAATAGGGGGGTTTTCTTTCCTTTGAAAAGGTTGTATGAAACAATTAATTTTGAAAAAAGAATAAAAAACTAAAAATTTTATTAATTTTTTCAAAAATAAATTGGCGCGAAATATTAGTTTAAAATTTTTTTTTTTTGAAGATCCCTTCGAAAGGTCCCTAGGCCATTGCTTAATAATGGTTTGCTAATTGACGACTTTAAACATTTGTGATTGGCTGATGAAGGAGCGACGTAGGCACGTGCTGGTGACGTCATTATGAGCAGCAAACTTCACACTGTTTAGCGGAATAAAATTAACTGTCACGTGGTCTTTTCTTTATAAAGATCATCATTAAAGAGACATCAAAAAAGCGCAATTTTTCCTCCACAGGGGCCTTTTACATAGAATTTATTTCATTGGTTATTTTATTTTATTATTTATTTCCAAAACTGGCTAAATCAAAAGTCATTTCCACAGCTAAATATTTACCGCGTCCTATATATTTTTTTCCTCCCTTTTTTTTTTTTTATGAAGGGAACGCACGTGACGCGTCGTTTCGATTTTTCAGATGCAAATCGTATACGAAAAAAAAAAAAAAAAAAGTTGCATATGGATGAATTTCTTTCTACTGCGTGTTGACAAATCGGTTTTTTTTTTCTTGGTCGCTGGAACATAAATTATAGATGCTGTCGTTGGTTTTGATGGCAGGTGAGATCTTGCGCCTAGACTCCATACATATTCAAATGCTAAAAAAAAAAAAAATTCTCGTGATTTGTGCCAGGGTCAACGCGCAAATGTCAGAGTCACGCCATCTCATACTGTATACAGTATACTGTAGGTACAGCAGCTTACATGTACAACCACACTGGCACACTAGATAACTGTATTTATGCTCTCATGAAAATACTGTAATGATCTTATCTTCGTAACACACTCAACAAATTTAGTACAGTACATGTACCGGTATTTTATTTTTGTTTATTTATTTTTTTTTTTTTGGATTCATGAAATTTTATACTAAACAAAAAAATAAAAGTAGACTACAGGCAATTTTTATTTTTAGTTACCTTTTGCTCAAATAGAATACAGTTATATCAAGCGACGTTCCGCACTATGATTTTTATATGAAGAACATTTTTTTAATCATATAATATTTATCAGGCAAAAACTTGCTTTGTTAAAAACTTTTATCAGCTACCGGTTACTTAGTTAAATACTGTACACTTTATAATTATAAAATTATGTGCTTATTTAAATACCGGTAACTACAAATAACTATAATTCAAAGGCGAATAGCCTTAAACTTTGCGAAACGTTAAAAGGTGCTTTAAAACTTTGTAAAAAATGCAGTACTGTACAAATTTATTACTTTTTTTTTTGCTTTGGTTTTTTTTTTTTTTTGATGGAGGAGAAAATATTATATACTTTTTTGAAAATTCGTCTGAAATTCAAATTGACAAAGAGAAGGAGAGAAAAAAAATTGGTTTTTAGATCCTATCTTTTCTTTTTTTTTTTTCATCTTGAGTTACGATTCAGCATGTCGCCATATTTTATGTAAACATTGTAACAGATGACACGGTTATTTTATCATAATATTATATTTTGAGCGGACACCACTAGCAGTGAAGAGAGAAAAGCTGATTCCAAAGCACTCTCTCTCTCTCTCTACGTAGTTTATTGTACGTTTGTTGGTTGTTTTGTTTTTATTTTTTTATTTTATTTTTGTTGTTGCGCGTGAGCATTAGGTTCGCATTTGCGTGCCACGTTCAGGGTTTATTATCGGACGAAAATTGATATATGAAGGCAGTTGACATTTAGTTTTGGGGGTCGAGCGGCATTTTGCATCACCGTCTGCCATCTATTTTCGCGGTCGATGATGTCATCCACATATATATAAATCTCATTTTATGGTGAAATGCGGTACTTGGATTTCAGCCTAAGCCATGACAATGACGATAATTTGGCCAAGGGAATGTAAACTCTCCTCGTACATGGAGAGAGAGAGAAAAAAATACGGACGAAAGAACGATAAGAAAAAGAAATAGTTATGTAATGTGGCGCAGATCCAAAAGAAGAAGGAAGCAGAAAAAAAAAAACATAAATAATATCTTAAGTTATAAAATATTTAGATAAGTTATGCGCTTTTTTTTTTAGTTATCAAAGCTAAAACAAATGCACGTAAAAATATGAAACTCAGCATTTTAAGCTATTATGCTAAGTTCTCAGTTTTCACTTTTTTGCTTAAACTAACGCGATCAGGGACGGACTTTTATTTTTTCTATTGAAGCGCTCTTGGGTCTACTTGTAAATTAATTGAATTGATTATAAAATAAAACTGTTTGGAATTATTATTATTATTATTATTTTTTTGCGTGTTATTGGTACTATTTTGTTTTCACCGGATTTGTTAATTAAGATTAAATGATAATAATTTGATCATTTAGAGTTGCGATGTTAAAAATGATAAAAAAAAAAAATATCATTAAGGTAAAGTTTTTTCATGTGGCATAGAAATATTTAAATTATTTAAAGCATTTACATGTGATACTAATTCAATTGAGAGCACTTTTTTTAAGGACGTAGTATATTGTTTTTTTAATATTTTTTTAGACAGATAAAAAATTTTTAATTTGCTAAATGAAAGCACATTATTCTATACATTATTCAATATTTAATAGTAAATTTAATTGTTTTTATTTTTACTGTTAGTCGGACCAGGTTAGAAAAATCTGCTATTCATCAAAAATTTTCAGTAAGTTAGTACAAAACGCCGCCCAATAAACGCCAAAACTAGGCCTATGTATGTACGAGTATTAAAAAAAAAAAGTGAAAAAGTAAAGAAAAGAAAAGATATTTTTAGCTGACAATACGTTTCTTCACTTGTATTTTATTTTAAATAAATTTCGATACGGATGACTGCTGTGTTTTATTATTTTTATGGAACGGCGTTTCATACGTGACATTTGCCAGATGGTTACGCCACGATTCGTGATTTTATCTCACACGCGTAATCCCAGTCGTGTCAACGTTTTTGATGGACTTATTGTCGGAGAAAGGTGGTGGGTTAAGGGGTGGATCATTCTTCAAGGTGATAATGAGTGAGATGGACGAAGCAGTTGTTGCTGCTGCTGCTGCTACTGCTACCGTTATCATTATTACGAAACTGGAACAATTTTCGCAACTCACTTCCTTTTCTAGATAAAATACGTCCAACTTGTCTTCTTCTAACTTCGTTTTTCTTTCTAAAAGATTTTAGCGGTCGTGCACTATAAAGACACTTACTTTCATCGTCTACTACGCGTGTGTAAGTTGAACCCTAGTTGCAGGGCCGGATCTCGTACGGATGGTACGCAATATTTGGTGCCATCGAATTTCTAAATTTAAATTTTTGGATTTAAATTTGATTTAAGAGTTTTGGAAGCAGTAAAATAAACTTTTTAGAACAAGATCCAAATTTGAACGAGTTTAAAAAATTAAAATTTGCACTTATGTTGGCTGTTAAATTATTCATTATTGGTGATAACAAAATTGTTCAGTCACGTGTTTCAACCCTATTGTACAGTAATAACAAAACGAAAAATAGATCACTGGATCTCCATTTAATTTCAAAACTTAAATTAAGCAGTTACAATTTAATTTCTTTAAACGAGATGAAATTTTTTTTTTTTTTTCAAACCAGATTTCGTAAAATTTCTTTCTGGAACTACGTCAAAACTTTAACTGGTTTAGAAAAACTAAGAAATGAAGCGGTTTTCTATTCTCTAAATCTAAGATGCGATTTAACACGTTATAGAGATGTAAACATTTTGAGAAAAATTCCCTAAAGAATATAAATTGTGGCGCGGGCTCCGAAATCTTCAAATCCGAGCCTGGATGAAATTACCATCATTATACGTTATGTCAGCCGGAAGTATGTTTGGAAGATTGATTTAATAAAAACATTCATTTACAAATTTTTCGGATTAATGTTCCGGATATTATTAGCTGGATTTTTTTTTTTTTTTCTATGAAAAATTATAGGATGTAACGAGATGTAGCCTACGATATAATTTAATAATATGCTAGAAGAAGATGTGTTTTTGGAATTGGTAAAAGATGCTCGTAGTAAGAAATTCGAAGTTCCAGAGAGAGAAATAATATTATCCCTTTCGTTCGCGACCCAAAATTTAATAATAAATATTTCTGCTCACATCTTTGATTTCCGAGATCGTGTTTTAACCACTAATCAAACTCGAATTACTAAGACAGAAAATGAAGATAAATTGATTCTTCATCATTCGGTATGATCTCTCATCCGTCTCTGTGCTTCTCACTCAATTTAGAGATCCCAATTGACTTAATTCTGATTACTTTTTAAATTTATTAATAACATTGAAAAAAAAAAATCTTGTAATTAAAGTTCATTTTATTAATTAAATTATTTAAAAAAAATGGTTTTTTTTTATTTTAGAAAGCTAGAGATAAATGTAGACTATATATTTATTGTATATGCTTTTAAAATGCAATCAGATTGCACGAGTGAAATGTTTTTAAATACCATTGAAAAGTAAACAAACTTAAATTAGCTTGATGGAATATGTGCGCATGCGCAGAAACAGATTAAGCTATATCGGATAACAACTTATATTAGTGTAAAACGAGATTAGAATTCTATATCTAAATTAAACAACTTAATCTAGATTAGAATTGAGTAAGATTAAAAGTTAAACTGGTTTTATAATAGGTTTGCGCAGATGCGATGCGTGCATAAAAACAAGATAAAATCATAAATTTAATCTCTCTTTTTTTTTTTTTGGTGGTCTTAACGTAGTTTAGATACATCAAACTGTGATCAGTGCAAAACGAGGTGTAAATAAAACTAAATCTTTTAACGGCAACGCAAAAATAAAAAAATATATACCATTACAGTATACAGTACTCGTAGTGCATTTTTTTCATGCGGTTTACGAAATTTAATTTGCAAGAAATGCGCGAATCGATATTGTCGATCATTGAATCGTTAAACATCTGTCACACACTCACTCACCGACTGAATTTGCGACACTTGAGGTACACTTAAGTGCGACGTGATTTTGTTAAAATATTGAAATAAATGTCCCTACACAAGTCGTTTGTTGCGATGGCCACCACGGGGAATTCCCATTATTGATTTTTGTATATCGAACGTTCATCAAAATCCGTTAGTTCCGTCGAAGAATCGTGTTAGGTTCCAAACACAATGTCAGATAGGAAGTGAGGTCAGTTCTCCAGGTACCCAAATGCTTTTTCGAATACTTTGACTTTTGCTCCCGGACTCGCTCAAATCGGTGGCTTACACAAAATACGCCTAAATCGATACTTGCGCGCTGATGGACGATCTTAAAAAGTACACGAAGACGCGTAATGGAGTCACGCGCAGCTCAGATAAATAGCTGGGGAGAAAAAAAAATTTAATTTAGCAGTTTTTTGAAAAACGTTTAAAATGTATTTACTGTGTGAACCTTTCAACGAAATATTTACGCGAGAGTTACTTTGGGGGGAAAAAATATTAAAGGAAGAAAAACAAAATACGTAGGCTTAGAATGAAATAAAAATATGTAATACACTACTGCATATAAAATGAAATGAAACTGAATATGGTGGCCGAAATGGCGCGCCTGAAGTGTGATTCATACACGGTGTGACAAAAAAAAAATGATAATGCAATTGTTTGTAAGAAAAGTTTGTATTTATTAAAAAGGTTTGAATCAAATCAATGTTTGCACTGTTCAAAGACCCATGTGTCTAAAATGTTACTATCCAACTTCCGCTTGTTATTAAAAAAATTTAGCAAAGAGATGAAAATTTAAAAACGATGCCATATTAAAGAGAAACTCAGAAAGTTTTTACCTTAAAAGTTAATAATATGTTTGTTAATTTATTAAAGACCCCCCACCCCTCCCTTCCTGGTTTTTGTTGTTTTTTTAAAAAATATTTTGTTCAAATTTTTACTAACTTTTACATTTTTTTTTTGTTTTGTTTTGGTTTTTTCTGCTTTTTTTTTCCTTTATATTTTTCGTTATTTTTTTTTTTGTTTTTATAATTTTTTATTTTATTTTTAATTTTATAGTTTTGTTTTTGTTTCCGGTTCTTGTGTCATTTTATCCCTTTCAAGCTTTATTTTCTTCTATAGGCTAATGAAAAGTTGAGGCTGGAAAAACATTATTAAAATGAGCAGTTTTAATTAAAAACAAGTTGAGCAAAAAAAAAAAAAAAACTTGTTGAATTGCGTAATCGATACTTTTTTGTTTTTTCCATAATGTTTTTGTAACCTAATACGTGATAAAAACAACTGCGCGCGTTGCATTTCATTATTTTATATACTTTTTTCAATTTCATAGCGCACGATAAACTTATTTTTAATGCGAATATTTTTCGTATTATTATGATACGGCTGCGTTAAGAGTGCAAATATTTGTTTAAAAAATTAATGAGCTATTAATTTTAATTATGCAAAACTAACGAAATAGCGATTTATTATAATGAGCTTTGCATTAAGTTAGGATACATACTAAAATAATTATTTTGATGGCGTTAATCTGACGTACTGAACCGAACTTTATTCTCATCTTCTTTTATTCGGTTAAATTTAATGCGAGCGGGATTTATGCCTGTACTTTACAACGAAACTAAAAGTTAACAAGAAATATAGTTTGCTTTCAAAATTATGGTAAGAATAACGAAAATCATAATTGATGGATCAATAACTTTAAGATACTGACAGTTGCTACAGTTAAGGCATAAAAAAATACCAATCGTCTAGGCTAAGTTAGAATTGTATTGCGATGAACTGAAGTCAAAATAATAAATTGCTTCCATCACTGAATACTTGTTTTTTTTTAATGGCTGAAAATATGAAAAAGAATTTCCATGATTTTTTATGCACTGTTCGGCCATAGTTTTCAAACTTATTAAATTCTACACGATGTTTGTAAAAAAAAAAGCGAATCCAAATTTAAATCCTTTTAAAAATCTAAATACGAGTAAGTAGGATAATTTTAATTGCTCTATTCTGTGTTTAAAATACTGTATCCTCTTTCGGCCTCAACACGAGCATTATACACGTACTCACTGACTATGCGCTGTAGTGATTACGGCGTAATCGAATACGTCTCTTAGCTGTGTCATTACGTTGGCGCACTTCTTCAATATCCCAGTTTCAAGTTAAAAAGACTATAAAACGTGAAGTGTGAGGCAAGAAAGGGTTTACAAGAAAAAAAAAACGAAACATAGAAGCAAGTTATACAAGAGGCAGAAACACTTTTGACAAAGCTGAGTGAGTGGGGTCGGAAGAGAATATTTGAAACACAGAATAAACAATTAAATGTTAACAGAAAGGTAGAAAGGTTGCAATTTGCTATGTAACGCTTACTGTAATATTGTTAGAAAATGATGAACTACAGTACCGGCATAGTAAAGGTTTCATAAACTTTTTTATTTTTATTTTAACGAATAAAATTGCTAGATTTTAACAACTTTATCAAAATGTTATGTTTCTTATTTTTATTTGGAAACTTGACTCGTAGAGCGCGTTCCGCATTCCGCATTTAAAACATTATTTTCTCGGGTGAACACGAAAATTAATATTCGAATGCAGTAGGGCGGCGGCATCGCGAAACCCAATTTTAAGATGGAAAAACTTGAAAAAAATTGTTGTGATTTTTGTCGGTGCGAAGAAACGATAGCATTTCTTCTCATCATTAAGCGCAATTTTGATTTCTCCGCACGCGCTCTCACCCATCTTTATTCATCGAATAGAGAGAACCCTAGCTGAACGTAGGGCATCGTTTCAACTTTGATGTTTGTGTGTTGTAGTTTTTTTTTTTTTTATTATTATTTTTTGTTTTGCTAGTGAAACTCATACCTTATTTAAATAAAAGAAACAGGTTTAATATTGTATACAAGCTGAGGCGGTGGAGGGGTAGGCTTACCGTGTTTGCGTACTTTTATTTTCAATGCCAACGGCGTCTACTAATGTTTTCATAATGCCGACGCCGCTCACGAATAATGGTAATGGACTTTTTTTTAAGACGTAACAGGTCTTTGTTGTTTGTTCTCCGGCTTTTATCTCTGCATTCGATCGATCTCTCATCTCCATCCCTCTCGACCTATCTGGTCCTTACTGATAGTCAGCTGCTAAACTTTGGTTCTCAAACTTTTAAGTAGCGACCCTTTTTCTTGGGTCATAGATTTTAATCGTGTGGCTAATATTTGGTGTTGTCATCCCAAAAATGTAGTTTTAATAAAATTGTCGCTTTTGTTTTAATGCAAGCTCGCTATACCGTGTGGTAAAATCCTCGTTTTTAATAGACCTCGATTAAAACTAAGGTTAAAAAATTTTTTAGTTATAGGATCACCAAAGCTTCTCATTTTATTTTTTTCCCCCTAAAGTTCTGCATTTTTTTTTTTCTTTAAAATTCTACATTTTTTTTCTTATAATTGATTACATTTTTTCTTATAATAATATTTGTGTTCATTTTTTTTATCCTCTACAACAATGTTTACGTTTGCGGTTTGCTCTCACAATTGTTTATATTTTCTTTCAAAATATTTTTTGTTTTTAATTTCTTTCAAAATTGTTTACGGTACATCAAAGTTAATGTCAGTTTTGCTCAAAATGTTTTTCGAAATTATGTAATACTAATTTTTTTTTTTTAATTAGGCAAACTTTTCCCTCAAAATTTTATAAAATGTTCCTATATTATTGTTTACATTTTCCTTCAAAATTGATAAATTTTTGCCTTTAAATTGTTTACGTTTTACTCACATTTTCTAGCCATATAGTTTACATTTTTTTTAAAATTGTTTACATTTTTCATTATTAATGTTTACATTTTTCCTCAATTTTAGGGTATTCTATTATCTTGTTAAAATTTCGTCAAAATTCCGCGTAATCTTCGACTACAAGGTGCCCGGTGGAAGCGTGTAATGAACCGATTTTAAGGTTGCGAGTCAATAAGCTTGATAATCAAATTGAATCGGGTTTGTTGTAATAAAACGGTGGTACCATAATAATTATTATTTTCCTCCGAGCACATCTGCGTATCTATTTCTTTCAGAATCAATATTCTTAAAAGGAAGATATAAATAAATAAACACAATAACCTTATGTATAAAAAAAAATAAAGTTGTCATCGAATTATTGGCAATGAGTGAAGTCATTCAGCGGTGATTTATTTTGATAGATGTTCAAAAGTCCCTCAAAGAGAACTCAACATTTTCCCCGGTGGACATCGAATTGACGTTAATTTCGTTTTGGACGTTGAGTGGCTTTCATCGATTCACTAGACGAATCGCCGATTCAGACTTTTATTATGCGGTTCCTCTGATATCTTTTTTTTTTCTTTGCGCTTGTACATGTACATTTTACTTGTACTATCGATTTAATAGCGGAACTTCGATTTTACGTTTTTTTGTTTTCTTTTTCTTTAAATATGGGGAGGGTGTATTTATTTAAAAATCAATGATTTGTTTTATTATTTGACAATTTATTATTATTTTAAGTTTGAAAATTTGAAATTTAAAAAAACTCACTATTAAATTTTTTTTTTTTTTTTTTTGATTTATTTAAATATTTAACGATTTAAAATATTCAAATTTACGTAAAATGACACAATTTATTTAAATTGCTTCAATTTACTGTATTGTACTTAATTTATTTAAATTGCTTCAATTTGCTTAATTTATTTAAATTTCGTTAATATGTTTTAGGGAAATTTATTTAAATTGTTGCTTGTTTTACAGTAATTTATGTAAATTGCCTTAATTTTCGTCTCATTTTACTGATACCGGTAGATTTTTTTTTTTGGAAAAAAAATGTTAAGAGATTAACAATATAGTATTAAAATTTTAATGATTAAAATTCTATACAGTAGATGCTTTAAGCAAGTTTAAAATTTCGTGTACATGTATAACAGTATAAACAAATTTCAATTTTTTGATGAATTTCTTTGATGGATTTCTGATTTATGGATTTTGCGGGGGGGGGGTTTGCGATCGTGTTTGTTTTGAGTTTTTTTCGCTCGGACACTCGTTTAAAGAGCAATATAAAATCTCAATTTTTATTATTTTTTTATATAATGTATTATACAGTATATTTTCTAACTGAAAACGATATTCAAAAACTTCTTCCCGGTTATGCGCGCGCCATGACGCACTCGAATCGCATTTCCTCTTCGCCCAAAAGCACTTCACAAAATTTCTTCCCCGTCTTCGCATGCGTAAAAACCTGCATTAAACCGTCTATTTATGCTCAAATTGTAAGTCGGTTAGTGCAAAATTACGAATATTTAGCGATGTTGTAAATCTACTCTGCGCGCACTTGCTGTTAATAGACTTAGTAGGGAACATGACATCGCTCGAGGGAATATTAATAGGAAAATGTCACAATCGCAGCTGATCCAAACTTTTATTATTCCAAATCGTAAATTTATCTGACAAACGCAGAATCTGGAGTGGAATTTCTCGTTTAGTACGGTTTCGATTAACGCTAGCTTCGATTTAGTACATTTTATATTGATGTTGCTGCCAAAATTCGGAATTAATGCAGTTTTTGGTTTAAAATATTGTAATTAAGAAAATGACACGCACTTAATTTCAGTTTTTTTTTATCAGTATAAAAAAAAATGAAATATCGGTACTAAAAATAAAAAACATCGCATGAATTTTTTGCCTTTAAAAATAGATTAAAATAAAGGTTAAAATTTATCCGTTTAACTTTATACAAAGTAGAAATGACAGTTCCTGACGTGCTTTAGACCCGAATGTTAGCGCTAATACCAGCGGGTTTGAGTAGACATACCTTAGATTCGAACTTATTTAAGCAAGTTTTATTAAATGTTACTGAAGAAAATTGTAATTTCATCAAAATTTAAAAGTACTGCACACAGTATGTGGTTTAAACTAGAATAATAAATTGACGAGAGATAGGGGAGTTATAAGCTTCTAATAAAGGATTTGACGTGGTTTACTCTCTGATTTTCATTGTTATTTTATAGGGAAACTTTGTGTTTGATTGGTTTGCGATTTTTTGGAATGCATTAACTGCATCAATAGAAAAGTTGCTGCATTCAATTTATGTTGTTTCATTCACATTTTAAATTTTAATTATTTATTATTATTAAATTTATTATTATTTTAAATGTACTCGTATATGTTGTGATTTACTATAAAATGTTTTTTTCCTTTCTTTTTTAGGTAAGCAAAAATCTTTCGGTTTTATTTTCGACGTTTTTCAACGGATTTCTGGTCAAACGCCATTTACGGTAATATCACGCATTTTAATTTTTATTTTAAAACCCGAATAAGATTCGACGAGGGTTGTTTAGATTAATAGTGCGGTAATAATAAACACTGTAATTAATTTGATGAGGGATAAGATTTTGTTAAATTACAAGATGGTATTCATTTAAGAATTGGTTAGAGATTTACTGTATTTCATCTTATTTTATTTGCGAAGACGGTTTTTTAGTGCTTTTACTTTCTTTTAAAGAACCGCGTTAACCGAAGTGGGAATTGTATTTTATTACCAGGATATTTAAATTGAAAGTCCAGATTTTAATCTTCTCGATTGACTAATGAATATTTGCCGGCTTTTGTTTCGTCAATCGCCGACCGAAGCTGCTTTGATGAAATGTACAATTACTAGCGTAGTACAGTATCATATTATGGAGTAGTTTCCTTACGACTGGTGTACACGCGCACTTTAATCAGTCTTATCGCACTCTTTCATCGAGTAATCGCTGAACTGCACCAGGCAATTTCTTAGTCAATTGTGGTGGGGTTTTTTTTTTTTTATGGGGTTTTTATTTCCTGTTGCAATCAAGCAGAAGCCTAACAGCGAGCAACTTAACGGTAACAAAATTATAATAATAAAACTTATTATCAGCGAAGGGAAAGTGTCGCTCGGGGCGAAGTCTGAATATAGCGCCTTTCTGCTTTGGGCAGATTTAAAAATTTTTTGAACCAAGTTTTTTGGCCACCAAAAAAAAACCAAATTTTGGCAAAAATAATAAAAATGCATAAGAATTTGAAGCGCCGAGTTTGCGAGACGCGATATTTTTTGTGAGAAAATTGACACATTTTTGCTGTTTTTGCGCTCTTGGCCACCCCTGGGATAATACCGTTCTGAAGCTGCTTGGGTTCAGACTGAAAAAGAATACAGTATTTTAAACACAGAATAAAATAATTTTTTTTTGGGCTAAAAATTTTTATTTACGAATTTTTCTATCTAAAGTTGCTTGCGATTTCATATTATACCGTTAATTAATTTTACGCATAAAGAAAGAAATTATAACCCGAGCCTTCCTACTTTGAGTCCTATTTTTTATTTTTATGGTTAAATTAGTATGACGTCATAATGCGAAAAGCCTAATCTGAGGGTATTTAAATGTCAACTAACTAGACGTTATCTCCGAAATAATAATTATATTCTTTTTTTGTTGTTGTTGTTGGGGTTTCGCAACAAAAAAAAAAAATTCTAGAAATTAATTAAATTTATTACATCATTTAAGGATCATGTTGTCAACCTGTTCTAAATTTGATCTTACTGAATAATTATTTTGGTAATTACAAGCTTTACAGTTGTGAGATGGTAAGAGATGTGGCCGGAAAAAAACCCTTTGGAATTTAATAAGATTAATTAGTTTTTGCACTTAATTTTTACGAGAACTACGTCTAACCACAGGTCACACGCCACGCTCCACCTAAATATACCCATTTTTCATCAGCGATCGCGTGTTTGACGTCATTACGCGCGCAAATGATGTTTCAACAGATACTGTAGATGGATAGATACTGCGTAATATTAGGATGATGGCAATGCATTAAGGTGGAGGTACCTGAAACATCAAGAAATTTAAGACTTCCAAAAAGCTTTTCTTAAAAATGTTCGAAATCGTTTTTCTTAAAATTTCGTCCCTACCAAATTTCTAAGTCTAGATTTAGCTACTAAATCTTGGTTTTTTTGGTGGCATCAGGTGAGATTAAATTTTCTCAAACCAGCTCAAACTCTGAACGATTTTTAAAGAAAGACAGAAGGTTGGTTGGTATTTCCGGAGCGTTTTGTATAAACGAAATCGAAATTTCTCATGCAAAATTTAATAAAAATCAGTTTACAACTAGGTGTTTTTGGGTAAAAAACCTAAGCAAACTCATTTTTATTATTCTTTTATTTTGAGCTATTGATTTAATCATTTTTACAAAGTAAAATTTGGATGAAAAGTAGATCTTCCGATGGAGGCTAAATATCTAGGTGACATGAGTTCTTAACTTAAGTTATCATCTTTCGAAACTTTTACTGTAAATAAGATACAATTGATTTTTTTTGGAGGGGGGAAAATCAGAAGTAAAGACTACAAAGACGAGAAAATGTTTTTGCCTGAAGGCATTAAAGTTATTTTCAATATTTCGAGGCAATTTTTTTTTTATTGTTATTATTTTCGTTTGTTTTTCTTTAACACGTATCAAGATAAAAGACATCGATATTTCTTTTCAATCTCTGCTATACACAGTGTAGCTTATATAAAGGCGAATATTTTTTGTGATAATATTCTAGATTTTCACTTTTTCTACTCGAATAAGTTTAATTCTCAGACTAAAGGCAAAATCAAAATAATGCGCGTAGAAATGTCGATACAGCGAATAGATAAGCCATAAAGACCTTTTAAATGCTCAGTGCAATGGATAAAATTAATAAAGGTCAAGACGATTTACTTCTGGAAATTAAAGGGTTTTTTTGATTTTTAAGTAAATTATTTGCTGATTCTTCGTAAATGAATGAATGGCGGTTGAAAACCAAATGTTATTTCCCCCACCTCAATTATTTATGTAATAAATGTATCATAAACTTGTTGACAGACCTTCAAAAAGCATTAGAATCGATTAAAATTAATGATTTAAAGCGGAATTAATACAATTGATGAAAGGATTTTAAAAAAACGGAATTGTAATGTTTTTATCTTGGTTATATGATTTTAGTTTCGTTGTATCGATATTTTATAGTCATACGAATAAATAGAAGAAAAAAAAAGATAAAAAAGGGTTTTAATCGAACGCCAATTGTACTCGTTTTCGCTTGCATTGATCCGTGTATTGAGATCAGTTGACGAACAATGCTGTCTATTCGTTGCAGAGAAGGGAGTAAGGGAAGGAGGAGTGGGAGAGCGGGATTAAGAGAGAGTGATCTTGCTTTTGTCTGATATCTTCTGTAAATAAACATTCTTCGACAGAGAAGATGAGACTAACCAATCTGATATGTCGTCGAATCCAATGTTTTTGATTACACGCACACACAACAACAACAACAACGAGAACAAAATAATAAATAAATAAACCGGGTAGAAGAAAACTAAAGAATTCTAGACACTGGCTTTTATTGGCTTAATAATTATTATTTCCAATTTTAAGGGTTAATATTGTTTTTAGGCGTGCAATGACTGACATAATTCTGACACGCGTTTTGTGGATTTTACACCCTTTCTTATGATAACGGAGATATTTTATAATAATACAATTTGTCTACAGTAGATCAAAATTTATTGGGAAATGGATTTTGTAGATTGCTTTTCTTAAATGTAAAGTAAAAAAATGAAGAGAATGCCTTGAAAATATTTCCAGATTTTACTAAAAATGTTTTAGAAATTTTAGTACAGTTATTTATTCTTGAGATTTTTAATTTTACTGATTAATTTTTTTTTTTAGTACCGGTATTTGTTTATTTAAAATATGAACTTTTTTTTTATATTTTTTTTGAATTTAAAAATAACTTTAATTTTTATTAAATACAGTATACCGGTACTTTTATAACTTTTTTGAGCACTTTTTTAAATAAATTTATTATTTTTATTATCAAACAATTTTAATAGATAAAAATGTTATTGTAAATTTGTTTAGAAATTTGCATTTTTGGATTTTTAGGATTACCATAATAATTACTTTACCGGTACCTAAAAACATTTCTTTAAATATTAAAAGCTGTCCCCTTAGGAGACAATTGAGCATGTAATAAATGCAGTAATTAAATAAATAAACAATGATACATTATTTGCCTTCAACATACGCAAAAGTCAATAAAAAAAACTCGCTCACACCTACTCGATACATGAGTGAAATCTTAAAAATCTTTTTCCGGTTTTTTAAAATCATTTGCTTTGTTACGATTTTTCACTGTGAAACTTTATTAAATAGCAAAATTGAATCTGAATACTTGGAACGAAAATAACGACAACCCTGAAACTGCATTATATATTTTATATCATGAATTCCCATAATGGAAATAATATGTCGTAGTGTGCAGATTAAATTATTATGAGAAATGCAATTTCCTCGAACTTGGACCATTTTCATAATAACAATAACCATGAAAATGATATGCAACATAAATGTTGGCGAAGTGAGAATGAGATTAATGCTTGGATTACTTGTTAATGATCGCATTTGGTCTCTCCAGACGAGGCATTTCCCACTTCTCCTACCGGTACCTCTCTCAAAAACCCCCTCGTCCCTCGAGATCACCCCCTTCGAAATGAAAAACAAGTCGCTTTCGACTCGGTGAACAACATCTAATAACGAACAACCATTTTCGATGCTAACGCGTTATCACTCGCAGGTTTCACTAAATACTAACCCCATATATGATATTATATTTGGCGGTGAAATATTACAAGGGTCCTAAAGGTCTTTAATAATTGAAACTGATCTTGTTAGTGCTGCGAAGAAAGACCCATTCGAACCTGAGCTATGTCTGTTACTGGGGGAAATTAATACGTCGTTAAGAAAGTATTGCGGTAAAATCTCTTAGGAACTTTAGTTATTTCCAAGTTTTAGAAATTCAGTTTTGATGACTAAACTCTTGTTTTTATCGCCTAAAAGATTCCACGATTTTAAAAAATACTGCAAAATTAGTTAAAACGTTTATTAAACTCTAGAAACGGTAAATCTTAAACGGCATTAATTTTTGACTTTTGAGTTTGGGAGCCACAATAACATAGATTTATTATACCGTAATTGCTATGATAAACTAAGATCCGCGTAAAACAAGATGTAAATTAATCTAGATATTTGGATGACAACGACATACTTATAAGTAGTTTACCTTTATACTTTAAGTCTTGTAAGTACCGGTAGATGAAAACAAATGCAATGTAGGGTCCATTAGCAATGTTGGCTGCGACATTAACGGACTAACCTTATTTAGTAATAATTTATTAGACGTTATAAGAGCTTGTTCATTTTCTCAAAGACTCATTAAAATAAATGGCAATGTTATTAATTTAGCGTAATGTACATGAGCGGATGGATCATTACGGTACATCTTTTGTCATATTATACAGTACAGTAGGGGGAAAAATGTATCAACGAAATGTTTCTCATCAAAATCCGTCTGTCGTTCTATTAGAAAAGTGTATCTTAAATCCGTTGTCGTTCGCCTCCAGCCAAAAATTGGAGATGTGCACGCGCCTTCAAATCAATCAAGATTTAATGAGTTTCATCATTTAAGAGTAAACTAATTAGCGTGAGTTGACTCCGAAATCGTTCCTCAGGCGCCGCGAGAGATCCTGGCTTTATCTGGGAGCTTTCACTGCTAACACGCTCGCTTTGATGGGAGTGGTAAATCTCTGTTTTCAAAGTGAAGATGGGAAAAAAGAAAAAAAAGTTAATGAGATCATTGGAGCGTGGTGCGAGTGGAAAACATCGTTAATTGGTGTTAAGAAAAAAAAAAATAAAAAGTGAGGCAATTTGGTGAATCCAGGTATTTTCCAATTAAGGTTTTTGTAATCCTTTGTAATGACAATTGATCGTCATTGAAATTTTGCTCGGCAATTGTCGAAGGATTAAGGAACAGCCGTTGGTCACTTAACTTTTGACGACACATACATCAAGCGGAGAGAAGACGACGACCGAATTCTAATCACTAATCGACAACGGTTTGCAAGCTTTTTGGCTCGCGAGCTTGAAGATTTTTCTATGCCGGTAGCAAAATCTTTAAGAAAAGGTTTATACGGAATGCATAGCAAAATTCAAATTACAGTGCAGGCCTACATCTTAATAATATTTTTCAGTAAATCAAAATTCTTAAAATATCAACTTTGTCAATTCAGCTAATTTTTAGCGAATTTTTTAATATAACGAAGTTGTTAGTACAAGGCAGTTCTTAAAATAAAGAATTTATTAAAATAACCAATTTTTCAAAACTATGAATTTCTTAGTACCCATTACACCGCATTTCTCAGAAAAGCTAATTTCTTGACTAAACGAATTTTTTGTTAATTCTCAAATTACCCAGACGAGCCAATTTCTAAATAAAATGAATTTCTTAGAAGACGTAAAAATAAAAATATTTGTTTGGACAACTATAAACAATATTTTAACAAATTTAAAAACCTTTTTCATGCATTTTTTTTTTAAATTAATATCATATTTGAAAGTAAGCTGGTAAATTTCTTACTAATTCTTAGAAAACGAGTTGGCTAACGAGAGCCATGTTTTGGGAATCAATACTGAAAGTGTTAAACGTATCGCTGGTACTCAGTTGGGAGGTAAAAACAGCCAAATGCGTGGAAGATGTAAATGAGATGAGACGGTGCAAGGTCGAAGCGCCATTAACTACTTTTCGGGATTAGATAATTTAATGTCAGTCTCCTCCGGCAACAATAATTGATAGATAAATTTCTTGACTGAATTAATGAAGGCGTGAGAGGAACTGATTTGTTTGCTCAACGACTCAACCAACTTCCGAGCTTCAACAAAATTTATGCGTATACGATAGCTTAAAGTCCTAACCTAAAAAATACACAAATTTTAATCCAGGAGTTAAACATGGCTTTTATTTACCGAATTTTTTTTTATAGTGTTTTGCAATAATCTTAATTAATACTGGAGTATGAAGTAAACAAGGAAATTAGACATACGGTACTATTTAATTTATTTTAAAAAAAGAATGTCATTTGTTTTCCATTAAAAAAAGTGAGAAGAAGTTTTGGTGGAAACAGGTTTGCGGGAGGCGAAGCTAGTTCCACCAAACCAGCTGCGTTATGCCAAAATGTGGAACTGGTTTCATTGATTGAAACCTGTTTCCAAAGTCTTGTGCCAACAGGGTATAAGCGATTTGCATTAAACAAGTTTAAGTTTGGACATTATTCATTTTCTAGTCGTGGTTTTAATGGTTAAAGCCTAAGAAAATTAAAAAAAAAATTAATCAAATTTCCCCCAATAAAATTTATTTAAAATGAGTTTTAAAAACTACAGTTTATTAAAACTTAAACTGAGAATGATCAAATCTTAGATTTAAAATGTTTTCGACAACACAAGTGGATTTAAATAATAATTATATCAAATTTCACAAACAGCAAACAACTTTTAAAAATACGATCAAAATTTAAAACGTTTTATTTTAACCTGATTGATTGATTTATTTTTGGTTGCCAAATACTAGATTTAGTTAAATGGTATAAAACTCCGGTTAGATTTTTTGGTGTCAGTCAGATAGCAGGCTTGGTGTTTAGAGCTTTTAATTTCGTGAACTTGTCGTATGCAATATTAATGCTTTTGACTAACGATTTTATTATGCATTGTCTAGTAAAATGAACGCATTTAGATTCAGCCTGTTGTTAAATATTTAAACCGTAAATTAAGATATTTCTGTACGGTATATAAACTGTTTTTAAGTGTAATTCCGCTTTTTTTGGGTGAAAATGTTGTACTCGCTACCCATTCTATTTTCCTCTTTATTTTTTTCCCTATTGCGACAAAGATTTTTTTTTTTTTTTTTTTGATGTAGATATAAAGCATTTTTTTTTTATTCGAATGCGGTTTTCTTATACAGAGCAATAGAAACCACGTGATCATCACTTTTCTCAAGGGAGTCTTAAATTTTCTCGAGTATTTTTATGTATTTTTTTTTTCTTTTCTTTTTCTCATCATTTCTATCTTTTTTTTCTTCTTTTTTTATCTATACTCACTCACACCTTCGTCTTCTTCTTTACTTCACTTGGCGTTTTTCTTTTTTTACGAGATGTTCTTTTATTTGGTTCGTTATGATCTTTTACTCTCCACGCTTCTTTTTTTATATATTCGCCTATTATACATCGTTTTTTTCCCGACCGTCATCTTCTTCCTTAGTGTTGCGCCTCTTCGATATTTTCGATGCGCGGATATCGAAACGCCGGATGAACACGACGTGATGTGAGCAATTTACTCGCGGTTCATCACTCGGAACGATCAAAATAGAATCCTCTGTCGTGTACCGCTATTAGTGTCTCGTAAATTTCGCAACATTTTCCGACACCCGAAAGTTCAAAGTTGAAGCAGCGCCAAAAAAAAAATGATGGTATTATATTTTGAAATCACGCAAGTGGATCCATTTTACTCTACAGTATATACATTTTTTCCCCGTCTTATAATAATATATAAAAAGTTAAGGTGGAGAGTGTTTATTTATGACTTTTTTAAGACTCGATTTATGACTCCTTAAAAGATGGCAAACAGGGCTAACACGTATGTTTTGTAAGGAACAGCTATTCGCAAGGGAGACTTTAATAAATTTTGACGAATTTTGATTTGATTTTGAAGATAATTTGCTCGAGGATATTAAAGGTAATATTTATGCAAATTATTATTATTATTATTATTTTTTTTTTTTTTTACAAAAAAAAAAAAAAAGAGATTGTTTATTAATAATTGAAAGATGACATGAAAAAAACAAATTATGTTTTTATTAAAATATTGTAAATATGATATGAGATGCTTGTTATCTCGAGGAAAATTAATCATAGAGTACGTGGGGAGGTTCATTAAATGAAGAACGCTAAAGCAAGTGCAGTTAGAGAAGTTCACCGAACGACTCGCATTAATGTAGGTTTAGGTTTGGTTAGATTAAATTTGGTGTTTAGTTAACATAATTATATTATTACATTTTAAAGATAATAATCGGTTTTTGTGACAATTTTTGTATGGCAAAATATACGAACTTCATAAACACCTTTTATTAAAGTTTGAGATTTTTTCGGTACTACACTTGATTATTATTATTATTATTATTTTTTTTTTTTTTGATTTTATGCAACATGCTTGTCAATTTAATGAAATTAATTTTCACGTTGACTCATGATTTTTTGGTGTATTAAAAAATTGATGACAGATTTTAATTATTAATTTTCTTATTATTTGTTGTTTTTTTTTTTTTAAAAAAACCTGTCTTTTTTCTAAAAGTTTGTCTTGCAGTCATTTTATTAGAGAGTTAATTAGAATTATATAACGGAATAAGATAAAAAAAATTAATGAAGGAAATTATTGGTTTTTTTTTAAAAAAAAAATTACTTATGACGTCATTATGAATTCAATTTCTTATGACGAAAAAAATGAAGTTTACAAAAACGCATTTGAACATTTTAAATGAACATATTCTTTCAATTTGTGCAATTTCAGTTAAACGAAAATACGCCATAAAACCAGGAATGCCTACGATGCTAAATAAATACAGTAAAACTCAGTTGTATCGATATTAAAAGAACCCAACACTTTATGACGTTATATACGAGTAACCTAAAATACGTATGATTGCTGCGGAACTTCCGAAAAATGATGTTCTATCCTGGATAGTTATAGCTAAGTTCTACTATTACGTTTCACTCCAGTACTCGTTTTTTAAAAAAAAAAAAAAAAAACTGACATTTCATCGTAAAATCAACTTTAAACGAAAGCTAATTTTCATTGTAGTAAGTTAAACGTACGAGCAATACATTTTCCAATTAGCGTGTAACAGACATGTGCTTCAACCATTATTTGTAGTTGGTAGGTTTGATGGAATGAGCGTGTAAAAGTTGACGAGAGTTATTATCTAGATAAGTGATGGGTTATTTGATTGTGAGAAGAAATGTTCCAGATGAGGCGGTGCAATGGAAACATAAACCTTTTATACCGGTATTGACATGTCGTTTTTTTTATATACCGATATATTTTTATTTATACAAGTAGGCTTACACTGTGCAGAGTATATATTATAAGGAGGGAGATTGTAAGTAGGTAGTGAAATATTTGAAGGCGGTTGCTTTACTTTTATAGACTTAGTTCGAAAAGCTTGTTTAGGATATACAGTACTCATACTCGTGCACAACGATAATGATCTATTGATCTATTTTTACTACTTACTGTACGTCTTATACACTCGCGTTTATACTCGTAACATCTATTTTCTACAATTTTAGATTCACAAATTTTTGGGACGCGAACAGAACATTATTTTGAATGGCAATTATGGTTTCTTAGATCTCATATCGATTTTTCTGTGTCCTAATTTTTTTAAACATTGCCTTCAAATATATTTTTGTTTGCCATGTTTTCTCCAGTTTAACCAAAATATCTAACTACAGTGTAAGAGGTACGAGGCTACAAATGCGACATTTTGGGTGATAAATTATTAAGACTGTTTTTATTATTTTATTTACAGCAATTAAAAACTGCTCAGTATATTTAAAAAAAAAATTTTTTGAAAAAAACTTTTATTTACCTTTATTTATTCAATTCATTTTAAAATCTATTTAAATTTATTCAGTTTATTTATTTACGAGGGTAATTTGTAAAGTAAGGGCCTTAAGGTCATTAAGAAAAATCTATGTTATCTGTCTATGCTTTATTCTTTGTACGAGTATTTTGCTCTATTTTTCCTTGTTTATTACTGAATTATTATTGATGGTTTTTTTTTTAGTTTATGTAAAAATCATTTACCGCATCTTAAAAGTTTACATTATTAGTGTATTATTTTTTTTTAAAAAAAAAGCGTTTGTTGTTTTAGTCATTTGAAAACGTTTTCTTTATATTTATTCAAATTTTTATTTTTATTAACTGCATTAAACTGCGAATTATTTGCATTTATTATTATTAACCTGTATACTGTTCCAATAATAATACAGTAATGATTTGAGCGTAGTCGGAAAGAAAGTCTATGCACTAAATTTGTAGTTGGAAGTGAATCTCCATCATCCTTCGGTCTGCTCTTTATCTATGTGATAAGAAATTAATGAGCAACGTCATCACGTTTTCGTCCCCGAAGTACATAAACTCTTCACCTACTTCCCCCATTTTCATCCCTTCTACCTAGTAAATTATAATAATGGATATGCTGCGGCGGCAGGTTAACTATTCCTCGTTGACGGCTAATAATTTTCAGGGGTTTGATTCTGGGTGGTCCATCGCGCTACTTTTTTTTTTCTTCTATTTCAATATCCGGTTCTAAGCGAACTCGGCAAATATATATTAGATAGGGAATTGAGTCGACACCGAGTCAGTGCACAACTTCCGCGCAACTGGCTTTTCGTCCAAAGGTACTCGACAACTCATTTTGCTCGGAAACAAACGCCTGGCGCAAAAATTCGATCTGCTGGATTCTCTCGAGATTCAAAGTCACGTGATCACTATCAAATCTACTTCAACACCTTTAAGATGGAATGATGTTGCATCGGTCCTAAGTAGACTTTTCTTTTTTCTTCGCTTTGCTCGGTCTCTTGTTGGTCTTCGACCAAACAACACTCCAACTTTTATTTCTTTTCGCTCTTATCCGAAAATCTTTTGAAGGGAGAGAGAAAAAAGAAGTAGAAGAAAACAAACCCTCGTTGGAAAACCTCAAAATATCCGACATAGAGAATGGAATAATGGATTGAAGTCATGTTGACGTGGTAAAGTTGAGGCTGGGTACGTGAAGAAAGATCACTTTTTATATTCGGACGGTTGACCTTTTCCATCAAGCGCATCATTGATGACGGCTTTACTGTACTTCCTTTTTTTTTATTATCTCACACGATCTTCTTTTTAGCGTTTTTTTTTTTTGGATAGTAAACATAATATTGTAGTGAAATGTTATTACTGCATGCATATGTTACAGTAAATGCGTAAAATGTAGGAAATGTTTACCTTACATTTATTTTTCAGTGTATTCATGTACATGGTAAACGGGAGAAAAACGAACCACTTGAATTAACTACAATAACTTTTACCGGTATAATAGTTTTCTCATTTTAACCCACCGTGGAAAATGTTAATTTAATGATTATGAATCGCATACCGTATTTAATAATAGTTTTATTTTATTTAATTTGTGTTCCAAATGCCTTCTCAACACGCGCAATGCTCGTCATTGCCTATTTCAATTCAATTTCTACTTGGATCAAATTTATTCCACTTGATACATCACTGTCACGTTAATTTTTTTACTTGTACAACTTGTACACCGACGTATTAAATTAGTACCATATGTTTACATTCGATGCGTTAACACTTTTGTTTCTAACTTGTGTAGAGAACTCTTAGTCTTATGGGAATTGGGAACTTTATTTTATTTTTTCGAAAATTTGCTATAGTGAAATATAACTCCCCATTGTGAAATAAAACCGATATAATGTCTTCGCTTCAAAATTTATAAAAACAAGTCGTGCTACACGGTAATTCCATGGGCTGGTGGATATTATTTCATTCACTGTAAACGTAAAAAGTCGATACCGGTATAATAATATTTGATAACAATTCGTATAATTTCCAAATAAGAAAAAAAAGCAAAGACGAAACTATTTTACCTTGATATTTTATCAGTTTATTTTTGATTTAAAGCGTTTTAGTAGTAGAAATTATAAAACGAAAGCGGTTTACGCAGAGATTTGTAGTGCTGAAATTTAACTGCGTGCAATTAGAAAGTCATTTAATTAAAAGAACAGATTTATTGGTTTCTAAAATGTTTACGAATTCTTTATTGAATTTTTAAATCTAGTTTATTGTACAGGATGGTTTACAATGTCTGAATGCATAAACTTGTCTGCGACATGATGATTCCATTTGACATTTAATGGACAAAAATTAGAATAAATCGTGACAAATATTGCTGGCGTATGTTTTTTGGACGCCGGACAATAAAGTGCGTCGAGACGGTGGTTTCGGCCAATGTTGTCTCGGCGAAATTGAAAATTTCATCTTTGCGCTCTCTCGTTCTTTACAAAGGCTTCTGCTCATGATGGAAATTTGTATTGTGTTGGCTTCTAAATTTGCATTTTAGTTTCAAAAATTAAAAAAAAAAAAAAATTAAGTATAGATTACGGAAAAGGAGCACGAAGAACGTTAAATGTAAGAGGTTTTTTTTAACGCTGCGGTTTCGTAAAATCTGATTATTTGTACGGTACAAGGAAAAGAGAAATGGGGAGAAGGGGGTGGAAAAGCCTTGAGCGGGGTCAAGCAGCGTTCACACTAACGTCGTTGTTTTATGCCTTACCAAAAAGCTCTCTAAAAGACTCGTAAAAGAGCTCATTCTGTTGGCTCATTTGTCAATACCCGTATATTTCGTAACTACCGGGATGTTGGTAACTACTTATTCTGACATCACGATTAGTAACTTATTTAGTGGCTCATTTTGACAATGCGATTAAGTTCAAACCTCATTCTGCTGCTTACTATAAAAAAACTACTTCGGGGCCAAATGACCTTAGTCGCATTATCGAAAGTGGCTTGGGTAGGCTATGGGTAATTTAGCTCGCAAAAACTCTCTATTTTTTTTAAAAAAAAGTTTTTAACATTTTATTAACGTTTTAGGGTTAAGACATATTAGGACATGTTAGGGTTAGAATATATTTTTTAAGACTTTAGTTTTCAAAATAAATTTTTCCTTGTTTAATCAAAATTTTGAATTCTGAGCTATTTTACTCAAATTTTTATAGGTTTTATTTTTCGTTTGGAGGTAGCTTAATGGTCTGACTTTATATTTTTGAATTTTAATTAAAAGATTTTTCGTATACATATTTTTAAATATAAATATTTCTAATATAAAAATAATAGTAGGCCTACTCTTAAATTTTTTTACATAAATGTTACGCTTTACTATCGAATATTGGATTATCAACATCACGTGTCATTTTTGACTTTTAATGGTATTGACTTTTAATAACGCAGTAGGTAATATTTTTTTATTTTCCTTCCCCCTACTTTATATAGAAATAAAATACGATTAACTTCAAATTTTGTATGGAACGATTAACAATTTATTGCTCAGTTGATTTCTGCCGTATACAGTATGTTGAAGGGTAAACTCGGATAATTGAAAAGTCTTGACGTCGATCATGCATCGCGCGAAACTGTTTCGCAGTGAAGAAATAGAAATTTTTTTTTTTTTTTTTGTTATTTTTTTTATTTAATGATAAAAATTGACTGCTTGTTTCTTCCAAAATTGAATATTACACGAAATTGGCTTCTTCTTCGAGTTTTCATTTTCCATCAAAACGTTGATGTCGGTGGCGGCGGCGGCGCTGTTTCTGTTGTCTCCAGGCCACGAAAATATCGACTGGAACCAAAGAAGGAGTTTGCGGACGAGGAACGCACGAGAAAGAGCGCTTTTAAGCGCAGATAAAGTGGTAATTGGATCGACTAACATAAAATAAAACGTTGTATGTCTGTACAATAAGACCAAATTATTAAAAAAAAAAAATTTGATGTGAAAGAGGGGGAAAAAATTGTCCGATATGTCAAAACCAAATAGGCCTACACAATCTGAACAATACGAGCTTGATAATTGTGATTCAAAAGCGTGGAATAAAATTTCGAAGATGTTAAAATCTTATTTAGTCCGATTGAAAAAAAAAAAGTGAATTTAAGTCTTGATAATTAAAAATACGAAGAACTTGACAATTTAAAATTTTGAAAAATCCTCCATCTTAGTCAAAGTTCCAAAAACGGTGAAATATTCAATTCTCGATTTATATTCATAAAAAAATATTGATATCCCACAAAACAAAATTATTTCAAATCTTAAAATACCGGTAATCAAAATTTGTTCACACTGCGGCAGATCCAAAAAATTTAATAAATCAAAAACATAAACAATCGAAACTACAATATTAAAATATCAAAATACAGAAAGCTCCAATAAGTCAAGTCTCAAATAATATTTATTCTTGGTGCATTTTTTTTTTTTGCATTCTGTAATAATTACGATTCTGTACCGGAACTTCGGAAGCAAAGTATCGGAAGTGGATTCTATTAAAATTTTATGTTGCACGTTCTAAAGCCGTGTCCAGATTACGTCGATCGACATCGATCGACGCTGTCGATCGATAAAGTCTACACGTGTAGACTAGTCGATCGATTTGTCGATCGATAAATTGTCGAGTCGATCTCAACCCGATTCAAGTCGGTACGATCAAAGGGAGTCGATCGACAGCGGCAAGGATTAAAAGGAGTCGATCGACACAGTACTGTGTGGACTTGTCGAGGCATGTTGCTAGACATTTTTTGACTGCCGATGAGTCGATCGACCCCGAGAGTATGTGGACATGTAAAAACATTATCGATCGATAATCGTTTTCGATCGACACTATCGATCGATGTAATCTGAACACGGCTTAAAGTCTAAACATTGGGATTTTGTTTTTTAACTCTTGTATTATCACGAGACTTCACCTCTGAGGGACACGTACAGTATTTTGTTCACGTTTCTTGAAAAAAAGTAATAATGGCAGGGAGAATAAAAGTCCGAGCCTGTTATTTGGACTGTAAAAAGTGAAGCGCAATTATTGAAGAATGACGTAAACGTAGCTGGAGGTGAATACAGTTAGTTCACACACAGTAATTAGTATAAATGAAAACATGCCGTTGGTATGAAAGCATCATCCGGTTCCATTCACAGTCAAAAGGATGGAACAGTTAGTCTTCGTAAGAATTTCATTTATTTTTCTTCTCTCTCTCTATTTAAAAAAAAAAAAGGATTTTACGCCCCGACGCATCAGCTACCACACATCGATTGACGTCACGCAGGAAGTGGCGTTTAGATTGGAATTCTATCACCGATTTTTCATCTGAGCAGAAGAAAAGACGCGGAAAAATAGGTGCGCGCCATGTGAACGAAGAAAGAAGAAAAAAAAAAAAAAAACACAAGAAAGAGGCAATCAAACAAGTGTTTGTCAACGTCGTTCTTAGATTAGCCGATTAGACACTACCTACGTAAGACTCTTTTCTCATTCATACGTAAAGATCGGCTTTTTCCGCACAATGTTAGGGGTGGGTAACATGGACGGAGAATGAAAAGAAGGGAGAGAGGGGGGGGGGAAGATAATTTAAAATGATGAACGTCGCTTCAGTCCGTTTCCGAGGCGAAAACCAATAATTAAAGAGACCGCGCAGAAGTACCCAATTTATTCGGTTGAAATTCGAAAGAAATTGGCGATTGGATTAGTTTGATGTGCCGCTTTTTTAATGGAGCGTTTTATTTTTAAATGGAGAAAACGCGTTTTCGTCAAATTATTATCCGCAGGGAGACGTACTTTCGACGTTTCACAACAATAATTGGCTTTTACAATAATATCCCTTAAAAGTGCTGCGAGTCATTGGCTCTCTCAAATAGCACTAGGTGTAACGTTAGTGGCGCGCGACATTTAACCACGTGAAGTGCTTTGATTACAATATTGAAATGTTTATGAATATTTTTAAAAGTAGTGTATAGAATTGTGGCACCAACCAATCAGAGAGCAGGGATTTAGTGTGGGAGGCGTTTTCGACCAAT